>JASAND010028271.1:0-78965 GCA_030248195.1 Trissonchulus latispiculum | reverse complement strand
TTGCTATTTGCCCATAGCTGGGGGTCAGGTTAGCTGACAGCGAGAGCATGTCCACACGCCGGTGGGTCGTAGCTGACAGCCTAAAGGGGCCTGACCGCCTCCTCGCCCTGAGTAGCTCTAGCCAGCCGAACTGTTACCACCTCCGGGGGCCAATGTTATCAACGTCCAAACCTGGGTTATCTAGCAAACCCGGGTTAACTTGGCTATCTTTAACACATGACGTTAACCCGGGTTAGCAACTTAACCCGGGTTTGGGTGTTGATAACATCTGCCCCGGGTGAGCTTTAGAGCGCTCGGACCCACTACTCAGGACTTCCAAGATCAGAGGTAAAAAGCAGCAGGGTACTGCGACTTCCCCTTTCGGACCTGCCTAGCTGCCCCGGTGTTCCGCTGGAGACACCAGTTATACGTGATCCGGCATTGGGAGGCATTGGGAGGCATCGTTAAACAGTGAAGCAATTTTATGTTTTAAACAAGGTTTTCTCACATTTCGAGTAATATTGTGTTTTCATATTTGATGTACATATTGACCAAAACCTATTGCAGGGTCATTTTCCCTAGTTTTCCGTTTGAGTCAAGAAGAACTGAGATATCGCTTATTGAATTTTGAAAAATGGTGTCAGTGTGCGTTTTTGGTATCTTTCGACATGCTAAACGGTAACTAAAATGCTGAAAAATGACCCTCGGCAAGACATTCCTGTCTTTGAATACAAAATTTTAACTTTCTAACGTAATTTAATCGACAGTAATCCTTGTTCAAAATTTTATTTTAATTTTTCCAATTTGTGAGTTACCACCGAACCATGAAAGCTACATTTTTTGAGAATATGCAAGTTTTTGGTTATTTAATGCTTTAAAGAGGTCAAATATATAGGTTGCCATTACAAATTTTTCAGTCTACACCAGTGCGGTAAACGATACCACCACCTTAAGGACTGTTAAAGGGATAATATATTTCACTGCATAGTTTAACAATATATTTATGACCAATCACTATTAATATAACGGTAACTTTTAACTTTCAGTACGTGAAAGTAGATAAATATCGCTCATAAGCCAAAAATCGGTTTTATTCAGTATTTCTCTAAAGCCGGTCTTCCAAGGAGAGATAGAATCATCCTAAGCCAGCTGCACCACTAGCAAATCCATGCTACTGCCTGAATATCGCCACTTCATCGATCCAAAGGCCTACCCCCTGGCTGTATCTCATGCGGTGAAGAAATATGCTGGATTGCCAAGGTCTAGACACGAACCGAGTCAGGTTCCTCGGCCTGTCCCCAACCTAACCTGCTTACTATTGGAACCGGATGCAGGTCTTGGCTTTCTCCGATAATGTGGCCTCATCTGATGGCTGCCGTCTATGGGAAACCGATATCAACAATAACAACAAACCAGAATCAAAATCGCTTACTTGAACTCAACAGAGTCATAGACTAGTTTGCGCTGGTATCTAAAATGTCAAAATAATCAGTGCAAGAAGGCAAAATAATCATCAAACCATCAACTGTAAACACGAAGATACACTGCTTTTACAACCTTAGGACAACTTGGGGGAATGGAAAGTTGTCCCAACGTCTCAGACTGGCAAAAAACCCATCGACGACAAAGAAAATGTTAGACCCATAAGAAGCCCATTTCGACCAAAAATTACAGTAATTTATGCATTATTTTCAAACAATCTCCTAAAAATAGCTAATGATCGCTTAGCATCGGTATTAGTGATGGAACCGGGTCACTTAGGATTGACTCGGTGACCCGGTTGAGCCCTGACCCGGTCACCCGGTTTTCCAGAAAATTCAAAAATCTGCACAAAATTTTGATTTTGACTAATGACATACATAACATGACTATGAAATAACAGTTTGCTCTAGGTTTTGTGAAAAGTCTTTAATAAGACTGTAGCATTTTCTAAATTGATGCAGAAATGAGTTGACAAAACCAAAATTTATCCGTCTGCGAAATTTTGGGAAATCAATCCATGCAATGGTGGAAAGTACAAAAAGTCCAGTTGCTGAATTTTGCAAAAAATTAACAATGTTTGCTATTTAAGGGGGGGGGGGGTCGCCGGGTACCAAATTTTATAGTCACCGATTTCGCTCATTTTTGGCTATAATATACCCCATATGTGTCCAAAAACAAGACAAATTTTTAGAGTCTAGGGTTAATCCAGATAAGAGATATTGCAGTTCAAATCCCTACAATTTAGTATTTACGCCACCATGCCTCGCTGAGGGCTTCGAAGTCGTGTGCACATAGGATGACGAAAGACTACGGCATGGCATGGCCAATAGATCAAATTGAAGCCTCTATGTGGGGCTATCTGTTGCTATGCAAATGACAATAATACGCCAAGCACCGAGCGAGAAACGGCGTTTGAACGATTTGATCAAGCTCACTACAAATATTACTTAAGTTATTTACTTCAAACTTTAACGGGCTCTAACTTTCTCATACTGCTTTGTAGAGAGTTGGTACAAGAAGATAAAATGTTCAGGACATCGAGGGCTTCAATTTGATATAAAATTTGGCTATATTTGAAAACTTTGAAAATTTGCCATTTTTTGACTATAGGCTTCTGTCATCGCACTGAGGCATGCGTCCACAGTTAAACACCAGCAATTGCAGTGAACCACGCGCACACATCTTCCTTTCATATGTGCAAATTGGCACACCGAATTTGGTTGGGATAGCTCTGCTTTCACCCGACTTATGGACCATTATATTAAAAAATTTGACAAAATGGCGTATTTTGAGGCAAAACGCCAACGCGGTGACCAAAAGTGTGATCTACTCCCAATCAGCAGCAGAGATTGTGCGTATGCAAATTGAAGCTCTATTTGTGTACTGTGTTAATATCTATACGCGAAATTTGTGCATTAAATGGTTAGTTCAGGGCATGACGAAACATTTCTTCGGTGGCATTTTTGTAAGTCAGAATTTAGCAAAAACCGACTTCATCCAACTTTGAAAATTTCTAGAAAATCGCAGAGCTAACGAAAAAACACCTTATATAGATATTAACACGCTACCTAGTCCAGATTAACATTTAGCCCAGTTATAGCTCATTTGCTCTTGCGCAGCGCTCAAACTTTTGGTCACCGCAAAATTTTCCTAACTTTTTCGTTTTCCTATGTTTAACACATGTCGAGGTCACCTTTGGAGGACTATTGTGAATGATAGGGAGAGTTTTGCAACAAACGCAACTGTCTTGTTTTGGGGACCCATGGGGACTACAAAATATGTGAAAATTAGAAAAATCGGAGATGGTCGAAAATTCGCGACCCCCCCCCTTAAGAGTAGAATATCATAAAATCTTGGCATTTTTAGATTTATATAGTACCTCTAAGAAATGGGGGTGGCATTCGTCATAGAATCGGATTCCAAGTTAATGTAGTACAAGTCAACGTATGTAATGTATGTAGTAAGTAAATGTAAGTATTACAATAGGAGACACTTACGAAGTCAGATTTTCTAGCAAAAGTGGTTCGGCACTAGAAGATTCCATGAAGTCAGAAATTTGTTTTCTAAAGAATAGAGAAACAGACTCGTAAGGATACAATAATAATAAATAATAAAACCAACCACCACAATAATTAATAAAGCCTGGCCACAATTTTCTTGGAACCGAGGTAGAGAACTCTGAAATTTTACCCTTTAAATAAAAATAAGTAATAAGTAATAATAATAAATAATAAGTCTGATTAAATGTGATAAAGTCAGTCATGACAAACTTGAGTGTTGTTAATTACCATAATTGTTGACGCGGGGAATTCTGGGAATCCTCTATATTTATAACAAGTGAGTGAGTTGGGGTTTTTGTTCAAATCGTAGTGAATTTTCACTTTTTCGTCAGAACGCAATATGCATAATCTCTCGAGAAAATGCCCATTAAAATGCACACTCAATTTTGGCCAGAAAATGACCGGACCTGTTCTCTCACATTCTGACTCTTGGCTGTACTTTATTTTCTTTCGACAAAGGGACATCGCTGTTTTCAAAGTGTT
The DNA here is from genome assembly GCA_030248195.1 of Trissonchulus latispiculum. Classification (NCBI taxonomy): domain Eukaryota; kingdom Metazoa; phylum Nematoda; class Enoplea; order Enoplida; family Ironidae; genus Trissonchulus; species Trissonchulus latispiculum. The sequence goes on along the minus strand of JASAND010028271.1, from coordinate 74,961 downwards.
CTCATGTTTTGTTCCAAGAAGTTTTATTCAGACGTAGTTTAATTAGTAAGTCCTGTACCTTAAAACTAAGTTTTATGTCAGTGTTCACACTAAGATTTAAGAAAAGTGGACTGGAGAATGAATAGTCAAGTCTCACGCAATTAGTTTTCCGCTGAAACTTAAGGCTGACGATTCAGTCAGAGTGAGTCCGTCCCTGCTAAGTCTTAATATTAGAACTTAAACTCTTCTCAGCGGAGACACACTGACAAACAAACTCTGGATTCATTGGAAAATTCAAAAAATTTATATAACGACAGGATCTCTTGAAAACTCACAAAATATTTGTCATTTCAGCTTTTTCACTGTCAGGAATCTTAGGAGCAGACTTTTTCTGATAAACCTTCTTTTTGATATTATCCATTTGCCAATGATGTCGCTTTTCCAATTCTTCTTCAAGACGTTTCTGTTCACTAGCTCGTAGATATGGAATGCCTTAACATAAAATACAAGAATGTAGAAATGTCCAGAAAGTATGAAAAAACAAAAACGCGACAAAAAGCTAGTACGTATGGTAAAAATCAAACGCTAGCTAAAGCCAACCACTCTAGTCTGCACCTGAAAATTCTAACATATCATACCATCCTTGATCCATTTGTTGAAATCAAAACCCGCATCGGATAAAAAGTGAAGGGAAGACGCCTGAAAAATCCAGAGAAGACTATAACAATAAAACACTTAATTACAGTACGCATAGTAGTTTGCAACATTTCGCAGACACGAGAATAGGTTTGGATACTCAAATGATGGGCAGTTGTCAGTTAACATACCCACAATTTTAATACGGCTACCTGATTTCAGGTCATCGATACTCAAAAGCATCGTCCACCTAATTACCATCAGCTCCTACGAACCGGAACAAGAACAACTCTCTCAACCAACACACCTGACAAGTGAAATAAAATTCATCACGTTGACTTTTCAGCCCCAACAACTTTCGGAAAGATTTGGGGAAAACATAGAAATTGAAGGCTTGATACTTGTATCTAAAACGAGAGTTAAGGTAATACACGTTCATGGCACGTAATACACGTTCTAGACAAAATGACGGCGGACTTATTACAGTGCTGGTTGTACAAAGCGACGGCAGCCAAGAATTACAAGAAACTGGCCATTACAACAGACTTAACATTCAATGAATTTTGCGGAACATAGACATTATACAATTTTCTACAATTATACAATTGACTTTCACAAATTCTAGCCGAAGAAGAAAGGAAATCTGGATAGTAAACCTGTCAACCAGTGTTTCATTTGTAGTGGAGACAGAAAACTTTCATTTGTATTGATACTATAGTATAGTCAGAGGGGGGAAAAACAACGATTTTCGAAATAAGGTTATTACTCGCTACAGACTGTAGCTAGCAAGACGCTTTATATACCAGCATGTAGGGCTTGGCCTGTACTTTCTATACCACCAGTAAAATCAGCATTCGGTTGTACTTCTAGTAGGCTAGCCTCAATATAGACCATCTTTTTTTCCCCCACAAGTGGGGGAAAAAAGATGGGGGTGGGGAAAAAAAGATGGCACCAAATTTCGTTCCTTCACCACCATAGCAGCAGATAAATGGCATTTAAAGGCATAAAACGCAATATCTACTTCTAACAACTCGTTGCCGGCAGCCAGGCTTAGTATTATCCATCGTAAATGCCAAACTTAGTAATGAGCTAACATTGCTAGGAAATTAAGATTTTTGGTCTACAAAATCTTATTTTTTCCGGTAATTTATAATTTAATCGCCTTTTGTGTTAACTTGCAATGATAAAATACACCATTTTGCAATATTAACCCGCAAGAAATTGAGTGTTTTATTTATGATGGGTGGCAAAATCGCACAAAAGTGTTCAGGGGTCATCCATTTCGGGTGGAGTCTTTTGCATATCCACACTTGTGAAACTCTCTGGAATGTCCACAGTTCATAATATCACAAAAATATTGTTTATGGACCCTAATTTTCTTGTTATCTGCATGATTTACCCCCCTGGGAATATTTGCCAGCATTCCTCCACAGGGGCAGGTCATATGGCTCTTTTCGGCAGCGGAAGGTCAATTGGGGGGTATAACAGTTCAAATGAGTAAACAATTAGTCGTTATTTTTGCTTAAATCAAAAAACGAAACTGCCGGCAAAAAAGCACACCGTTGTTTTCCCCCCTCTGGTGCAAAAAGTGTGGGGGAAAAAAAAGATGGTCACTATTTCTCAACCGTGTGACCTAGCGAAAATCCGACTAGCCCACGTTATAGAGCACATCCACAAACCCCTTCATGCACAAAATGACTCCTGTAACTATTACCAGTAAGTTGGCATAATCTTAGAAAATTTGAAAAATCCTTAGGTTTTTGGACAATTTTTGGGTGTCAACTTCGGACCCATGCCACACGAAGGCTCAATCGACAGGAACGGTTATTTGTATTATGATCTTAAAGTACAAGACTTGAACTTTCATTTGCACTAGATTTTGTATCTCTATCTTATACCAGTCGAGCAGGGTGAGCCGTTGTTTTTCCCCCACTTTGCCGGTGATGCTTTTTCCCCCCTCTGACTATACGACCAAAAAATGTGTGTACAAACTTCGGCCGTTATAGCAGATTAACCTTTGGAATAAACCCCAACAATGTATATATTTTTAGAATCCTCACAAACCCGAGATTTCGAAAATTCGGAAAAATCCGGAATTCCGGGTTTCGCTCCCGAAAAATCTAAAATTTTTGGTTTTTCGCCCAATTTTCATCGCAATCAAAATTTTGTTTTCACGATCGAATAGAGCTGGTCCATATTTTTGCTCTTAGAAATTTTTCACGAAAATGCACCCAATTTCCGGAATTCCGGGTTTTCAAAATTTCCAGATTTTAAAAATTTTCTCCAATACCCACAAGATGGGTATCATTCGAAAGCTCTTATCGAGCTGAACAACTTTTGTAATAGAATGAACTCTTGAAAATGCACACAATTCCCGGAACTCAAGAAAACCGGATTTTCCTGATTTTAAAAATTTTGTCCAATACCCACAATATGGGTATCATTCGAAAGCTCTTGATGAGCTGAATAAATCTTGTGATAGAACCAATGTCTGAAAATGCAAACAATTTGCACCCCAATTCCGGGAATTGTGTGCATTTTCAAGAGTTCATTCTATTACAAAAGTTGTTCAGCTCGATAAGATTTTATTTTTTTAAAAAAGCGGCCGAAAAACCGAAAAAAATAAAATTTCTCAGATTTGGCTGAAGCTGACCCAAAATGTTGCCAATGGTACCTAATTTATTTGCCCATAATATTGCGCCAATACTTGTTCCCTTCATCCGGCTACAATGGGCCAAAGTTGCCATAATCGCTGTTTTGGCTGAAAATCGCTGGTTTTTCGAACTTTGAATGGCCATATCTCAAAAGTGGGTCTGGGATTTTGCTCATTTTTTGCATGGACGTTGGTAGCATATAGATAAATAATATTTATAAAAATTGTATGGTACTCAGGCATAATGAGGTCGCTAGGTCAAAAATGTGGAAATGCGCCTACTGAGCTTGGAGGCTTATGCTAAGGTTCAACCGTCGCAAACTGCTGAATATGTAAGCTAGAAAACTCAAACTGGCAGGGATAGGTGCCCCATGTGTGGTGCTTGTATGGTTAAAATATGAAGTGTCTGACTGTTCTCTATCGACCTGACCACAATTTTGATTGGTGAAGTCCTACGGCGACGTTAGTGGCAGAGTCGAAAATCACGAATTTTGCTATAACTCGCTGAATATACGGAGTTGAGCTCTGATATCTGGAGGTTTTTTACGTCAGGTTGCTTCAAGTTCTGACAGTTTGAGCCAAATCGATTTTTGAAGGTTGTCCGGAAGTACAGGCAGCACAGTCGAATTTCTCAGCAATCGACTCATTAGGGATCGACCAGAATTCCGGTTCCGGTTCCGGTTTTTGAAAACGTACCGGAACCGGAACCAGTTTTAGCCTATTATAAAAAGCAAAATTTTTTAAAATTTTCGAAAATTTTGTCAAATTTCTTGAATTTTTTTGGAAAATTGCTATTCTCTTCTAACTGAATATTATTAACTCAAAAATTTCCGCCTGCGGCGCTATTGCATTATATGCTTAGAATGTTTAGAATTAGTAGTAATATATAATGTCTAATATATATATATATATATACAACTTCATTGTTATGAATTACTATGCAAGAAAAATTATACTTATATAATTCAGAAAAAGGTAGCACAAGCTCACCGATTCCCTTTTCAAATTATGTTATTGTTGGTAGAAGATGCTTAATAATAAATTTAAATGAAACCTTGTCATATACCTTTGCTATTTCAGAATTATAGTGCACTGTTTTATTATATAATTACTTGTCAGTTTTAGCTTAAAACTAATTGTCCCAATTGTTTAAATCGCATAGAATAAGATTTTTGCTGTTTGTTTAGTGATCAATTTTCGCGCCGAGTGCAACATAATTATTTAAACATTATGGCTGGAACAAAATATGTATATAGCAAGGGTTTTTAAAGTATAAATATGTTGAAGAAATGTCACTTAAAATTTAAAAACCCAGATGTAGCTAATCAAAAAGGTAAAATTTATTTCAACTGGGAGAAATCCGTTTAATTCAACTTTTTTTTGAAAATTGTGAAAAAGACTTTAGTCTTTATATGTTTAATGGATGAAAATTTAAATATTGCAACGAGACAAAAAATCTCCAAAATGGTACAAAAATTTGCATTCTCACAAAGTCTGCTAGAACCAAATAATTCAGTAATTACAAGCTAAGGTCACCCATGGGCAAAATTTAAAAACTGAAGGCCAGTTATTAAAGCTAACCTATGTAAGCTCATAGCTAGATTCAGTCAACTTTCACAATAATTTAGACAAGCAGAGATTCTTGAAAAATTATTTGACTTTTTCTCTTGAATACATACAAACAAATTGATAAAGGTAAAAACAGCTGCCTGTTCACGGATCCACAAGGATGCAAGGACATCAAATAAATATATCAGACCTAAACGTGAACACCCAAAATTACAGATCTGTAATATTTATTTGAATACATACAAACAGAATAACTAAAATTATAATAGTTATCTTAAGCTAAATAATAATGGATACCTTAGCTAAATGTCGATGGCATTTTTGCAACAATTTAGTTTTTGTTTTTAATTGTTTTGAAAATGCTGTAACTTTTCCTGGAGCTCTAGTTGGTTATGACCAAAAATTTTGTCAAATCAGATAAAAAACTAAAAAAGTTCTTCTAACAATTTTGATGCTTGCAGATATTTCGTGGAATTAATTTCTATGTATATATTTAATTTAATTTAATATTCTTAATATTCTGCTTAACTAAAAAATTTTTAATTTGCCAATAGATTTCCCTGAGAAGTCAACTTGCATTCAATCAAATCATTCACCGAGATTCGGTGTAATAACGTAAATATATACGTAGTTTTTTGCGTCGAGAATGTGATTGAATAAAGTACTCATACCGATACCGTGTATAATTACAGTTTTAGAGCTATATATAGTAAACCTTAACTGTATAACAAGAAAAATTCTCCTAATATATAAATTGCAAATTTCGTTATCAAGCATTGAATTAATTATGTAAAATACAATTCAAATGTTATTACAACGTTCTATTAGCTACAAAAATGCGAAAAATTGAGCGAAAATTGTCCAGAAGCTAAGAAAAAATGTTCGATTTTTGTAGTGTTAAAGAGCTGGTTCCGGTTCCGGTTTCTTAAAGCTCGTTCCGGTTCCGGTTCCGGTTCCGGTTTTTCGGAGTCCCGGTCGATGTAACAATGTATGAGTATGTATTTGTATTTGTATTTGCATTTGTAAGTTTTGTATTTGTATTTGTATGTAGTATCCCGGATTGTATGTACCTGTAGGGCATCTGTTGCGCTTCATGATGATATATGTCACACTGCTCTGATCCCTCCGGTGCGACCTGGGGGTGACCTGGAGTTGGCGGGAAAAAAAACCCACGGCGGGAAAAAAACCCACTTTTCAAAATTAAATTTTTTCTAACCATTGACCGGAAAGGTCAAATCAATACATACATTTGTTTAATAGAGCCTATAGATTAAATTGGTATAGGTTTTACCTGGGTTCGTACTGTTATGGGTGGTCCAGGGGGTCTAAATCGGACACGGTGCCATTTCAAGCCAAAATTTCAGTTTTGACCAAAAATGCTTATTTTTGCCTTAAAATGGGTCTAGTTTGGCTCTAAATACAAGAAAAACACGTTTTCTACACGATAGGATGCTTAAACTGCCGAAAATAAACAATTTTTAAAAATTTCCAAAATTTGCCTATGTTTATGTGTTAAAGATACAACATTTTCAAATGACCATATGACCTCAATTTTAGTACAAAAACTAATATATTTTGATGCAGTTGTACTAAAAACAACCCGCTCTTTCATTTGGAATGGTTAGAAATGCTCCTGGCAACTTGCCAAAAATTTTTTGGGGTGGGTTTTTTTCCCGCATATGGGTTTTTTTCCCGCATTGGGTTTTTTTCCCGCCAGTTTGGGACAATTTTTCTCGCTAACGGCACACCCTAGAGAGGTGTTCTATAGCTCATAAGAAAGCTTACGACTAGGCCTAGCTACCTGTATAATCAGCATTTCGATATGTCAAACCATTAAAAAGTTCTGGCCAAAAATCTGAAAAGTGGGTTTTTTCCCGCTTGACTATATATCCTTTAAATTCCGGTTGAAGAAGTAAAGACAAAAGTTTCATGGGCACGTGACGTTATTTGGCACAGCAAATATTGGTGGGTGGTTCCATGTCAAAAGTTGCTCAGCTCGCTTAGGGCTTTCATTTGATACCAAATTTGACCACTTTTGAAAATTTTCATTTTCGACCCAAAATCACCTAAGACCCCACCACCCGTACCCCAGCACAGCACTCTACAGCCACTTTCAGCATGCACTTTTATGAGAAAAGTTGCTCAGCTCGCTTGGGGCTTTCACTTGGTACCAAATTTGACCACTTTTGAAAAATTTCATTTTTGACCACATGACCTCCCACCGACCTGACCCTCCAGATGGCAAAGTGGAACCAGCACAGCAAGATGGGTGGGTCCAACGGCAAAAGAGATGCCAGGAATGAGCTGGGCGCACAAAAAAACCCCTATAGGCAATGTTTTGAGAGGCTATGTACAGTTCTATATGGTGTTCCCGGAAGTCGGTACCGACCTGACCCTCCAGATGGCAAAGTGGAACCAGCACAGCAAGATGGGTGGGTCCAACGGCAAAACGGACACCGGAAATGAGCTGGGCGCACCAGAAAACCCCTATAGACAATGTTTTGAGAGGCTATGTACAGTTCTATATGGTGTTCCCGGAAGTCGGTACCGACCGGACCCTCCAGACGGCAAAGTGGAACCAGCCCAGCAAGATGGGTGGGTCGGACGGCAAAACGGAGACCGGGAATCAGGCTGGGCGCACCAGAAAACCCCTGTAGACAAAGTTTTGAGAGGCCAAGTAAAGCCTACTATGGACCTCCCGGAAGCGGTTACCGACCTGACCCCTCAGACGGTCAAGTGGAACCAGCCCAGCAAATTGGGTGAATAGGGCAGCAAAACTGATGGCGGGGATGGATTCGCCGTCCCCAAAAACCTTTATATGCACGATTTGAGAAGTTTATCTTGAAAACAAGCGAAAAAACTAAGTTCAAAGTCGGACCCAACATTCACCAACTTTGGCGGGCCACTGTGGCGCTGTGGCGCAACATATCAAAAATTCGACTTCAAACGTCATAATCCGGATATATGTCCTTATCAACCATATATAACTTGTCTGGTTTGTATTTGCACAAAGAGCTGGAAAGAAGCTAATCCCAGGCATACTTTTGGCCATTTCGACGTTCTGAGCCGACTTTGTGGCGCCACTGTGGCGCTGCGGCGCACTGTGGCGTGGCGGCGGCCACATATATCGAAAGTCGGTAACCTATATATATTGATGATATACCGCAATAGGTGTCTGAACTTCGCTATATTCTGTGAAAGAGGCTACAAAATGGTGACATACGAGGGTAAAACGGAGACACCGGAAAAAAACATCGCCGGCATAACTGCCGGCGGGTGCAACTTTTTAACGGTAAGTGATAGGGGGATGAAATTTTCCAATTATACTAAACTCGACACGGACTTTATTTTGCGCACAAAATTTGCGCAGGATCTGCGCAGGAATCTGCGCAGCCTCTGCGCAGCGCCTCTGAAGGCTGTCATTGGGGCGTTTTGACTCATATTATAGGGGTCGCTACCGCGACCCCTATGATATATATGTATATATATTACATCTATAAAAGTGATTCCTGTAGTTTCTACTGGAAATTTTCTAAGAGTTACAAGTAACAAAAATGCTCCGCACAATAGGGGATAATATGTGTGTTGGGCCTATGTCTATCATTTAAATTCCGGTTGAGAAAGGCATAAATCCGACACCGCAAAAGTTGCTCAGCTCACTTAGGGCTTTCATTTGATACCAAATTTTACCACTTTTGAAAAATTTTATTTTTCACCCAAAATGGCTAAGTCCCCACCCCACCCCACCACAGCACTCTACAGCGACTTTGGGTTCGCAGTTCTATGACAAAAGTTGCTCAGCTCACTTAGGGCTTTCATTTGATACCAAGTTTGACCACGTTTGAAAAATTTTATTTTTCACCCAAAATGGCTAAGTCCCCACCCCACCCCACCACAGCACTCTACAGCCACTTTGGGTGTGCAGTTCTATGGCAAAAGTTGCTCAGCTCACTTAGGGCTTTCATTTGATACCAAAGTTGACCACTTTTGAGAAACTTTATTTTCGACCATTTGACCCTCCCACCCGACTGACCCTTCAAACGGCAAATTAGAACCAGCCCAGCAAAATAGGTACGTCGGACGGCAAAACGAATACCGGGAATGAGCTGGGCACACCAGAAAACCCCTGTAGACAAAGTTTTGAGAGGCCAGGTAGAGCCTACTATGGACCTCCAGGAAGCGGTTTCCGACTTGACCCTCCCGACGGCAAAGTGGAACCAGCCCAGCAAGATGGGTGGGTCTGACGGTAAAACTGACTGCGGGAATCGATTCTCCGTGCCAGAAAACCATTGTATGAAAGATTTGAGCTTTCAAAGTTAAATAGATAGCGAGAAATTTCGATTTTTCATTTTTCGAATTTTCCCATTTTTGACGGGCCACTGTGGTCGCTAGGGAAGTGATAGAGAAACGCAACCTGGACCGTTAGTTAGTTCAATATATGTAATTTCTGAATATAAAAAGAAATCAGCTCCAGCTCGTAACGTTCGACCTGAGCGACGACCACAAAAATGGTCACTTTTCGCTATGAGCCGAATTTGCGGCGCCAGTGCGGCGCTGTGGCGCAGCTGCGGCGCAAAAAAGTTGTGATTTTAAATTCTTTAGAGGGTACTACTAGACCCCATAGCCCTTTAGGTTGGCCCACCGCTGCAGATCACGTGAAAGCGGCGAACATTATGTACAATACAACCATCAAATAGGAGAAACCGGAAAAAAAACATCGCCGCAATAACCGGTCCGGGGCGCAACTTTTTAACGGTAAGTGATACGGGGCTGAAACTTCACAGACATACTAAACTCGATGTGCTCTACACTTTGCGCATGAAATCTGCGCAGGATCTGCGCAGGGTTTTGCGCAGCTTCTGCGCAGCTTATTTTACACTGTCTCCAGCCACTTTTCACACATATTATATCTAAGAGTAAGTTATACTAAATGAATGTTGAAATTATAAGCGCAAATCTTCAATATGGAAGTAAATTTTTAGATGACGAAATATTACAAACCCGTCAATAGTTTCATCATAGGAGAAACAGCACAGACCACACTGAATAACCAGGAATTTTTCAACAGTCTAAACACATTCTAAACAGATAATCACCGGATTGCGTTAGCTCGGTGTTAAACCAGCCTAAAGGTTAACTTGGTGTTAACATGTTAATTCTCAGTTAATCCGTTGCACGAAATCAAGCAAAGTTAACCTCAAAGTTAACTCTAAACCAAGTTAGTCTTCAGCGGGCCAAGTATAACTAAATTAGCGCCACTTACTTGTACCCTTAATTTTTGAAAATGGACGTGATGGACTGTTCAATTAATGATCTCAGAACAATTCAGTTGTGGACAAAATTTTTCGGAGTATTGTTATAAATTGAGCTCCTGTGATTAGATCCACAATCTTAAGTATAGACTTCCGCTCAGAGTTAAAGTCAAAGAAAGACTTAGTTTGGAGTTAAGCTTGAGATTAACTTTATCTCCAACTTTTACTGAATGAGGATGATTGGACACAATGAATAAGAAACCAATTTTGATTGGTTAAGTTTAACCCTGGGCTGAATCTCAGAGTTTGGTATTCTTGACATGACCTAGGCTATTGCAACGGACTAACTTTAGCACTAAACTGAAACTCAGCTAAGGAATAACTAACACTGAGTTAACTCGGAATAAAGCTAACACCGAGTTAGGGCCTATTCACGCGTTAGTTAAGAGTATATAGAGTTAAAACTTTTAACTCGTTCAATCCTGCAGGCAAGTTAAAATTAACTGCTTAACTCTTCTAACACAGAGCGCGAAAAGGATTCAGTAAATTTTAACTCTTTTAACTCGTTTAACTCGCTGCGCGAAAGGCCCTTAGTCCGATTTAATGTAAGCGGTTTTACGTATACTATTACGTATATTTAATGTAAGGATTTAATGTATACTAGGTTTTACGCATTACACAACCATCATACAACTTAAGATCCTTACCATCCACTTGTTAAAAGTTGCGGCTAACCGACTTCCCTAATAAGGTGAAATTAGAAATATATATTTCTCAACTTTCGGGGGCATGCCCCGAGACAACCACTTGCATTTCTTTCATTGCTATTCGTGTGTCGGCAAGTTTAAATAAGGAGGCAAAGCAAGTTTGCAAAAATAATAGATTTAATTAAATAATAACGCACATCATAGTATCGTTGATAAATTAAATCCGGATGATCGTAAGGTAACACGGTAAGTCCTCCGTCGCCAAGACCCGTAAATTCACAGTCAAATGACACCACGCTGGCTTGATCTATGGCTGACTTCACGTCCGGCAGGACAGAATCAAAATCTGAAAAATAATGCTACTTAATGATTAAAGCCTTAATTTTAAAGCATTTCGGCAACACAATGTGGGCTTTTAGTTTCTCATTTTTAACCACTCCCTCCTTACGATTAGCAAAAAATGCAATAACTGACATCGGCGTGCTCGAAAACACAGACAGGCCAAAATTTTCCTCGACTGGTAAAGTTGCAATAACTTTTCAGCGGTAAGAAGATAATGGAGATAAAAGTCGACACTACAACGACAAATAGTTTAGAGCTATGTAATTGAAAGCAAGTTCGTACAATTAGGATGGGACGAAACGGAAATTTGATAGAATGGAATAGAACAGCCTGATACACTACCTGAAGTCTGACCAAAAATATAGCAAGCGAAATTGTTTTCTTTAAGTCAACCGATTTTTTCGACTTCGACTGGTTATTACTCGCAACTCGATGAATGGAAAAATTTTCGATTAGCTTTTCAGGACCGCGGACGTTAGGCGGTCCTGAAAAGCTACTCGAAAATTTTTCCATTCATCGAGTTGCGAGTAATAACCAGTCGAAGTCGAAAAAGCGGTTAACGGTTGATTTTTACTCAATAAAATAATCACAATGTTCAATCTCAGTTGAATCCAAAGATGTAAAGTTTTCGTGGCTACGACTTATATATACTGCGCCAGCAATAAATTTTTAAACAATTTCCCTTATTTCAGCTGCTTTACATGTTAAGGGGGGGGGTCGCCGGGTACCAAATTTTATAGTCACCGATTTCGCTCATTTTTGGGTATAATATACCCCCATATGTGTCCAAAAACAAGACAAATTTTTAGAGTCCAGGGTCAATCCTGCTAAGAGATATTGTAGTTCAAATCCCTACAATTTAGTATTTATGCCACTATGCCTCACTAAGGGCTTCGAAGACGTGTACACATAGGATGACAAAAGACTACGGTATGGCCAATACATCAAATTGAAGCCTCTATCTTGGGCTATTTATTGCTGCGATAATGACAATGATATGCCAAGCAACGAGCGAGAAACGGCGTTTGAACGATTTGCTCAAGCTCCTTCCGACTGTTAATGCGCTTTAACTTTCTCATACTGCTTTGTAGAGACTTGGTGCAAGAAGATAAAATGTTCAGGGCATCGAGAGCTTCAATTTGATATAAAATTTGGCTATATTTGAAAAATTTGCCATTTTTTGAGCATAGGCCTCCGTCATCGCACTGAGGCATGCGTACACAGTTAACCACCGGCAATTGCAGTGAAATTTAGCACAGAACTTCCTTTCATATGTGCAAACTGGCACACCGAATTTGGTTGGAATGGCTCGGCTTTCGCTCGACTTATGGACCATTATATCCAAAAAATTGAGAAAATGACAAATGACAAATTATTTTGAGGCAAAACGCCAACGCGGTAACCAAAAGTATGAACTACCCACAAGTAGCAGCATGGATTTTGCGTATGCAAATTGAACCTCTATTTGTGAACTGTGTTAATACGCGAAATACGCGTAAGCATACGCATAAGCGAAATCTGTGCAGTAAACGGTTAGTTCAAGCCAGAGATGGACCGGGTCACCGGGTCAGTTCGGGTCACTTTTTGGACTGGGTCACCGGATCAAGAGCTTCGACCCGGTCTTGACCCGGTTTTCTGAATTTACCCCAAATTTTAGAAATTTTGGCTTACCAAGCTAAAATTTTAGCTTAAATTTTTGTTCAATGTCCAATATTAATTGGCATTTTTTTTCTATGTTTTAGTCTTGAGCATTTTCGCAGCAGGATGTTATTTGAATCTGTCTGTCTCTGGCAAATTATGGTCTAGCGTTTTAAGTTTTATCATTATTGCATAACTCTATTCAGTAAAATATGGTTTGCAGATTATTTTCGCAACCAAGGTAAATGTCGAAGGTAAGTGAAAAATTTAATTCAATTTAACGCAATACATAATGAAAACCAAATTTTTAAAAATACTCCGTGTATTTGGACAAGTACTCATATTAGACACTGCAAAATTTCGCAGACAGATAAATTATTGGTTTGCTATTAAAATCTGCATAAATTTAGAAAAAGCTAGAGCTACCATCAAACGAATTTTAAAAATTTAGAGCAAATATATACTTCTTTTCGGGGTGGTGATGGAACATGGAAGCCAAAAATTTAGCCTTCCCAGGCAAAATCAAACATTTTTTGCAGATTTTGGAATTTTCTGGAAAACCGGGTCACCGGGTCAGGGCTCAACCGGGTCACCGGGTCAAGCCTAAGTGACCCGGTTCCATTCACTGGTTCAGGCCACGACGAAACATTTCTTTGGTGACGTTTTCGTAAGTCAAATTTGTGCAAAAACCGGCTTCAATCAACTTTGAAAATTCGTAGAAATTTGCTGAGCTAACGCAAAAACTCCTCATATAGATATTAACACGCTACCTAGTCCAGATTAACATTTTACCAAGTTATAGCTCATTTAACATTTTACCAAGTTATAGCTCATTTGCTCTTACACAGCGCTCAAACTTTTGGTTACCGCGAAATTTTCCTAACTTTTTCCTTTTCCTATATTTAACACATGTCGGGGTCACCTTTGGAGGACTATTGTGAATGATAGGAAAAGTTTTGCAACAAACACAACTGTCTTGTTTTGCGGACCCATGGAAAGTACAAAATATGTGAAAATGAGAAAAATCGGAGATGGTAGAAAATTGGCGACCCCCCTTAAGCTTATAACTTTAGTTTATACTGAGGTAACGACAAGCTGATTTCAAATTCGTGCTCAGCGCCCTTGAAAACCCCTGTATGCAAGATCTTAGAAATTATTTTCAAAACATTTTTGTTCCCCTTGGTCCTCCTTACCAAACTAAAACTTTTTAATAAGTTTTGAATTCATTAGCCTCCAGTATCCACCCATACAAAATTTTAGTTATTGGTCAAAAAATCAAAAGCTAGGGCAAGGGGGGAGCACAAAAGATCCACCAACTCCTCACGGATACCACCTACACAGCCCACTGCTACCTTCTGAAGACTGCCAAAATAATCATAACCGAATTACTTACTTGAAGCTGTTACGTCCATATACCAACTTCTTTTCAAAAAGTATGTGTATACTAGATCTTTGCACCGGAAGATATACCCGAACGGTTAGCAAATAAAATCAGCCTGAAAAAATCGTTTCAAAAGGCGCCATTAATATTAAAGGATTTATGACTGCAATTAATGTTAAAACTTGAGTTCAACAAAGGCGACGCAAAAGCGCTATTACAGCAAAAATTTTTGCATGTTTACCAACGTTTTCAGAAAATTTACCGAACAGTCAACAAAACTGTTTCCTGGTAGATTTGAGTTTAGCTCAAAGCTAACGTCAGCACTCTAGGACAAGTTAAAAAGAACTGGTGTTTTTGCAAGCACTTTCAGAATTCTACGGATAATATATACCAACCACCTTTCTTGCTCCACAACCTAATGCCGTCTAATCTATAGAAAAAAGACAGCGAACTATACATCCGTAGCCATGCGAGCCAAGCCAGCGCTAGAACTTTAGTTAGACTACCAGTAGGATACAAACCTTTCAAAGCATATTATGATCACGTGACGATTGCAAATATGACTCACGCATAATCATAAGCCTATAAAGGGTCTATCTTCCATAAAAGTAGAAAACTGTTTAGCGTCACCTAACACATACCACAGGTAAGTAAAGCACAAAGGAGTCATAAACAATTTTATTTTTGTCATTATTGCATAATCATCTTTTAATTACATCTTAACACAAAACAAGTTAGGTTACAAACATAAAGCAGACAATCACCATATCAAAATAACCATGCAGTTTTATATACGTTGCAGAAGAAACACGATTCTAAAAATAAAGCACTGCTGCAGTTACAACGAATACTAATTAAAAAGTACATAACTAAAACAGATGCATATACAACGAAATCAAAAATGTAATCCACTTAATTTCTGTTCGATTAGTTACCGCTTTCATAAAATTGGTGTTCAGGAAGTTTTAAAATGATGCAGTGATAACTGACAAGCAAATTTTCACACGATTTCTGCAGAACTCAAACGTGATTTGGAAGAGCTACAATTAAATTAGTTATATATAGCTAGTATTGCGACAATCAGAAAATGACACCAACAAACATGGACACTTAAAAATAGTACGCTGCGACAGATGGTTGACCACAATAACGGCTAAAACTTTCCAGGACATCCTCAACCTTAATTTGATAGCAGGGTTTTTTTTTAAAATTTCACCTGTGCTTTTTGGTGTGTTTTTTAAGAAAATGTGTGTTTTTTAAAAAAATCTGTGTTTTTCCTAAAATTCACTTTTCGCAGTATAAACACGTTTTTAATGGTTTTTACATCATTTGCAACCATATTTAGCATTTTTCGCGTGTTATAGAAGAAAAATAAAACATGTATTGCTTGCTTAGCCTATATAAACGATATTTCAATATTCTGAACGTTCAATATTTGCTTTAAAAACTTCTTTTTGTGCCATAGTGGGGGTCTGGGAGGGAGCCCCCCAGACATTAAGAATTTTTTGAAAATTGGGAAGATTTTGGTCTCAAAATCTTCAAAACTTTTACTTTTCCTCAGTATATTCTATTTGTGTCATTTTCAAAATTTGGAAACGTAATTTCAGTGAATGTATATATATACCTATACAGTACCTAATGGCAGCGTTGCTAGAATAATGGAAGGCTACACGATAGTGTGCTCAACTAACGCCCAGACAAAACCAAGCAGAAGTAAAATATAGATACATAGACAATATCTTTGCGCCGAAGGCGCGAAATTTTTCGGAAAAACTTAAAATTTAGCTTAAAATGAATAAAATTTCGCTCCTGCAGGTGAAAATTTGAGTGTGCTTTTTAGTGTGTTTTTTTAAAATTTTGTGTGTTTTCTTAAAAAAAGTGTGCGAAAACACAATAAAAACACAAAAAACAGTGATTTGATGGAATGTATGCATAGACTACAAGCATAAAGGCAAAACAAAAATAAGTTGTAAACGCACACACAATGTCTACAATGCTCGCATTTGAATTTGTAATTTTGATTACACATGTGAATGTTAACCAAAACATCCCAAACCTATGAATTCATGACGTGCCGCGCTGAGTACACGTCATTCTTTATATAATCATGCAGTCATGAAATTAGGTAGTGCGGAAAAGCACAGTACCCAGAAGGCAAACGTTGTAGAAAACGCCAGCTAAAGCATCGACTATGAAAGCTGAAATTTAGAAGAATCTGCAGTTTGCAGTTGCACTAACCACAAAGCGAGTCTAGTAACAAAATTTTTCAAAATTTTTACAGCATTTTAAAGCGTGTGTAATTACTGTCTGACTGCAGACTATTCTAAGGACAGGTAGTTCTTTTGACTTATGTACTTCGATTATGAAAGAAGAAAAAGCTTTGACACTATTGCCAGATCCTTCCACAAAACACACTAAAATAGCTGCAATAACACCAGCATTCATATTCGGGTAATTTTTCTCCCCGGGCTATTGGATTTGGATGGGCCACGTGACAACTCGTTCGTAATGTCAGCCATAGAATCCGTAAGAAAAGGGACTTTCAAGGTTTTGAGGTAGTAAAGCTTTTCATAATAATCGTTCACTGTCCACACTACAACTCCCATTCCGCGTCGACGCCACTTCTCAATCACATCCCTAAAAACAAAAAGCAAAGCTAAATAAACTAATCTAAATTAAACCCTAAAATAAGTCAGAGAAACAAAATTCAAACGACAAACAACGGAAAGTTGTGATTTTTAAGGGCCATGGAGGGCATACATCAATATAAACTGCAAATAAACTCTGCTATCTCATAAGTCTAATCCGACTAACTTGGCTCGTACTGTTAAATGGTCGGGGGCGACTAACATAGGTTTATCAGAGCATCACCTGAGCAACTTCTAACCCTCTACTTCACTACTTATAGCTAGCAAGCTTAGGATTTCCAACTTCTACTGTCTAAAGGATGCATACGTTAGCAGGTTTTATAGACTATACAAAACCTGCATTAATGGCCATGGCATGTAAATCTTTGATGTTGCGACTGTATACAGGTCAAGGTCAATTAGAAGTTTGTCAACTCTTTCTCTCCAAGCACGTATCAGAAAGCAAGGGCAGGGACACTTTCAGTTTCAGTTTATAACGAGTGCCAAAATACTAAATTTTAGACACGTAAAGTAACATTGTTTAAATTAAATTAAGTTCCATTGCGTTAGGATTATATCCATGTTTATGCCAATTTTTAGATGTTCTCATTCGCCAATTAATGAAATGCATCGTTTCGAAAATTGGAACTTATCCCTGCTAAGTAACCGTATGTCAAGCACAAAACTACAAGTGTATACCTGGGTTTATTTTACTGGGGGGCGCCCCACCCCCACTTTTTGGGGCTTCCCCCCCCCCCATTCGCCCTGAGGTGCCCAGAAATTGCCAAAGTTTTAGGAGTTTTGGTCAAAATTTTCAAAAATTTTCCGGCTTCGCCGGAAATTTTTTATCACAAATCCCCCTTTTTGATGCTAAAACTTGATTTTTGAGCACTTTTAAGCATACTTATAGCAGTGTATGTGGAAAACAGGCTATTTATACAGCATTTTTAGCATTTTTGGCCTATTTTGTTCCCCCACCACTTATTTTTGCCTAAAATCAACCCAGCATACTCCAATTCTTATCGCGTTTATGATTAAAGTAAAAATGCGTGCAGTCGCATGAAAAATACATACAAGACAAAAATACAATGAGCCCGAAGGGCAGCATTCAATTCGGCAAAGGACAAGATTTAAAAATGAGTGACATGAGACTGAGTATGCCTTCAATTATGCAAATAACAATAATTAAAAGTTAAATATGAGCAGAAAATGTTAAAAAAGCTTCGGACAAATTCAACCTACGGAGATATAAGCTTGCGCTCCAACAAAACCAAATTGGCACCAGAAAATTTCCACAACCAGCCATCAAGAAGATAGCTGTACACATAATCAAGAAGCTGGGCTAGGGCGTGAGACCAAAATTCTGGAAATCTAGGACGAATCAAATCTAAATCTTCAAAGGCAAAAAAGCCGCGACGCCAGGTGTGTGCTGTTAGGATGCGATTGTCAGCACGTTTGATCTTAAAACACAAGCAGCAATCAGTTAAGTGTAACACAAGTATCAATGCAAGGGGAGGAATGTTCCGCAATGCAAGTCGTACGTATATACACGAACGTATAAATGTAAATGTTGTCCATAAATGTACAAACACATAATGAAGTATAATATACATGAACCCACTGGTTCTAGGTTTAATAGCTCAAGAGCACACTGGCTCTACACACCCTTGGAAACTTTAACTGGAAAGACCCTTGAGGCTGACCGATTTCAGTGGAAGGAGATCACTTCCAAAAATAAAACACCTTCCCTCCGGTTTATACCTAACATCCTACCTACATTCCAATAGCGCAACCTCTCCTTTTACCCCCGCCCTTGGGTAGTTCTTGAGACATCGGTGTTCAAAACAAAATAATAGCAGTTTTGTCAAAATGGCCTTTCGGCCAAATCACTAGATTAAAACAACGAAACCCAGCTAGTAGGCATTTATAAAATGTGCAATTAGACCAAGTCTGGATTGAGTTTGAGTATAAGCCGAAATTGTGAGTAAGATCTGGCTGTTATTTAAAAAAACTGATTTCCTCGAAAATGACCATTTTTTTACCCCAAAAGTCGTTTTTGGCTTATACGTACTGTCTTAACAACTGCTGGAGATAGCTCAAAGATTGTAAAAGCAAAAATGTTCATTTTCGTGTCCTCTTTCCAGCCATAACAAACTATTCGGACTCTCGTCTACCAACTGGGAGCCTATGGCCAAAAACCAAAACTTTCTTATCTTTCGGCCTAAAAATACGGCACTGGTCCCAGTATGTTAAAGAGCACCAAAATAATACATTCTGAAAGTTTCATCTATTTTCATAAAGAATTGGAGCCTGTAAGGTCAAATTTACACAAAGAAATACCAGCACCTTAAACAACTAAAAATCCTAAAAAAACACCTAAAAACTTTGGAGAAGCCAGAAAAATTTACCCTCAAAACCCTGTTTTTCCCAGAACATTTGCGTTCTGGCGGCCCCCACCCTCACCCCGCTGTAGGAGAAAGCCAGCCCACTTTTTTGGACTCCCCCTTGCACCCACTCCACTCCCTAATTTTAAGCATTTTTGGTCAAGTTTTTTAATTGCTCGCCACCACCGTATTTTTGGTCAAAACTCGTGTATTTTAGTGCTCGAACGGATTATATGAGCAGTTTTTCTTAGCTTATAGCAGTATATAAAAATATGCTAATTTTACTACATTTTGGCAATTTTAGACCAGTATAGAACTTCCTCCCCCTCACTTTTTGGCCGAGAAAAAGTCCAGCAAACTAAACCTTCCTATCTGGGTGGAGAATATTGCGAGTGAAGGCAAATTTTAAACCCAATTAAACGTGTGTCCACTGCTACCGTAAAATGACCTATGATTTTAAACAGTTTTATCCTCAAATTTACTACACGAATTAGGCAAAGTCCGTTTTCATAGGAGAGGGTCCCACTGGTGTAATGAGTAGGAAAATATTATCAACATACGCAATTAAAACTGCAATACATTTATTTCTATACGCACTTTTTGATTACACGATTTCACGTCCAAAAATATTTTGATATCGTATTCCAAGCAAGTCTTCACGGCTTCTTCAAATGTTGGTATCGTTGCGTTTGGATACTCATCTCTGAAAACATGACCAGCATAGCACGATTAGCCCGAGTTCAGCTATCGAAAAGTTGTAATCGTCTAATATTTTGTAGAGGTTTGCAAAACAGCAAAAGAAATCGTGCCGTATATAGTCAAGCGGGAAAAAACCTACTTTCAGATTTTTAGCCAGAACTTTTACTGGCTTGAGATATTGAAAACAATACAGGCAGCTAGGCCTAGTCGTAAGCTTTCTTATGAGCTATATGTAGAACATATCTCTAGACTGCTCCGTTAATGAGAAAACTTGTCCCAAACCGGCGGGAAAAACCCCAATGCGCGAAAAACCCACCTCGAAAATTTTTTTGGCAAGTTGCCAGGAGCATTTCTAACCGTTCCAAATAAAAGAGCGGGTTGTTTTTAGTATAACTGCATCAAAATATATTAGTTTTTGTTAAATATTCAGGTCATAATGCGTTTTGAAATTTTTTTAAAAAGTGTTTATTTTCGGCAGTTTGAGCATCCTATCGTCTAGAAAAAGTTTTTTCCTGCATTTAGAGCCAAACTAGATCCAGTTTAAAGCAAAAAAGCTTTTTTGGCCAAAATTGAAATTTTGGCTTGAAATGGCACCATGTCCGAGTCCGACCCCCTGGACCACCAAATAACAGAACGAACCCAGGTAAAACCTACGCAAATTTAACCTATAGGCTCTATTAAACAAATGTATGCATTAGTTTGACGTTTCCTGCTAATGGTTAGAAAAATATTCAATTTTGAAAAGTGGGTTTTTCCCGCATGTGGGTTTTTCCCCGCCAACTCCAGGCTACCCCCAAGTCGCACCGGAGGGGTTAGAGCAGTGTGACATATATCATCATGAAGCGCAACAGATGCCCTACAACGTACATACAATCCGCTTTGGTCTAGGTCTTTCCAGTAGTTCAGGGTGGCCAGGCAAAGTTTGCCAAATTTCGGCGCTTGGACGAACCAAAATTTTCGAAAATTTCAAAGTCCCAAAAAATTTGCAGGGAAGCAGCGACAATAATACAGCTTCTAGGGTTATTTTTGATGCTCTTCAAGATAGGCTATTAAAATCGTATATAGCTCATACCGGTAAGCCCACAAAGGAGGTGAGTTTTCCCCTCATTGGCGAGTAGGTTTTTTCCCGCTTGACTATAGGTTTCCTTCATTAGCAAGGAAGTTTTCATCAGGTTGCGCTACAGGTGAGTGCTGTTGAAGTACAGCACGGCCTATAACTAGCAACAGATATATAAGTTGCAATCGTCTGAAATTTTGCACATAACTGCGGAAGAGCATTAGAAATCGTGTCATATAAGTTTCCTTCATTGGCAGTATAAAGAGCATCTGGTTGCCATGCAATATAGAGTGCTGCTGAGTGCCTTAAGTTTTTCCATTAACTAACAGTATATATTTTGCATCTCGTTGCGCTGCGGAAGTACATACATACAGCACGGCCTATAGCTAGCAAGACGTATAAGTTGCAATCGTCTCCAAATTTTGCATGCAAGTGTAGAAACAGTATGTATTCGAAACCATGCAATCATTCTGCCAAATTCTAGAGCCAAGTAGGAAACTGGAACTTTTCAAGCTTCTTTGTTTTTTGCTTTGACTGACGGCATTAATTACTGACGGAATTTTCAAAGCATCTTTTGTGAAGCTTCCATATTATAACATGTTCACTTAAGTTTAACTGAGCCTTGAAAATGAAATAGGACAAGGATAAAAATGCTCCGATGGAGCATGAAAAATGCAATACCTGTGACATTAGGTTTTAAGCGGACAGAGGACTAGGTTTTTAAACGTTATGGGAAGGGCAGGTTACAAAAGCCAGGAAGACTAGGCTAAAAGCGGACTAATATGGACCAGCTTCGCTCAACAACCCTTATTCGCGAAAAATGCCCAGACAGTTGCTATCGACAATTCTTCAGAAAATTTTATGGTTTGTCAGCATGATCCTGCAAATATGCAGTCGTGCTCCTTATTATACAACTTAATAATACACGTACATAATGTCAACTGCTTTTCGCATCAACTTAATACAAAATTCTGCGCTGACAGTGCAGAAAAACACCGTGAACACCTTCCTACCAGAACTGCATTGTTTACTTGGAATATAAGTTATAATATTTCAAAATCGTCGCGCTTGCTTTTGCTTGGAAAGCTGAAGAATGTATATCTTAATCGTATATGTCATATGTGGAGTGGATGATACGCTATGGACCAGCTTCGCTGAGCAACCCATATTTCCGGTTACTCATGCGGTTACTCAGCCTCCACAGCCACACATGCATCCGAGTCTATGTTGTATTAAGTTAGCGCGAACGCAGCTTTGACTCTACTTTATTATTGAGCACAACTACATCATTATAGTTAGTAATAGCTGCAAAGTCGTGCTGACAAATTGTTAAACTGTTAGTGAAGGATTTTTTGGATTCGGAGCATTTTTATCCTTGTTATACTGGCATTTTTAGTGGGGAGAGGGCTGGGGCCCCGTCCCACCCACTTTTTTGGGGACGCCCTGACGTGTCAAAAAATTAGGTTTTTGCGGTCAAATTTTCAAAAAGTTTCTCAATTTTTAGCTAATTTATGGACTTATAAGTTTATTGTAAGCTTAAAAACAGCGATTTTTGCGTGTTTACCTTAAAAATGCTAATTTTCCGCTAAAAATTTAGGTATATTTACACCTTGGGCTCGCCCCACCACTTTTCGGAAGCCTGGACTTATTTTACTGGGGGGGGGGCGCAACCCACTTATATTTACACCTTGGGCTCGCTCCACCACTTTTCGGAAGCCTGGACTTATTTTACTGGGGGGGCGCAACCCACTTTTTGGGTTCCCCGCCACTTTTTTGAGCTTCCCACCCTAAGGTGCCCAGAAATTGCCAAATTTTTAGGATTTTTGGTCAAATTTAGCAAAATTATTCCGGCCTCGCCGGAAATTTATGGTAAAAAGTCGCCTTTTTTGGTGCTAAAACTTGATTTTTGAGCATTTTAAGCATAGTTACAGCAGTGTATGTGAAAAACAGGCTATATACAGCATTTTTAGCACATTTTATTTCCCCCCCCCACTTTTCTACCTCCCCCCTAGTGGGGGGCGACCCCCCCACTTAATTTTGCCTAAAATAAACCCAGGAAGCCCTCCCCCACTGTATGTATGTATGTATGTATGTATTTTGAAGCGCTTTGAACGTTCTAATGAATTCAATGAACGCTCTAATGGATTCAAAACCAACTTATAATTTAAATTAGAGTGATGCCAGTTGACGAATTATATACGATACGATACACCTTAAATTCTCCTTCACCTGATCTATTCAAAATTGGTGTGCAATTAAGTATTTGTGCTAAGGCTGCGAAACCATTTAAAAATTCCTCGTTTTCTTTGATATCTGTGATCAAAATGAGTAGGCGAAGACTATTGAATGAAAGCCTTAGCAATCTAGCTTATTCCTTGGCAATTTTTTATGGGTAGGCTTCATTGGGAGCCCATCAATAAGGGAGTCATACTTTAAGAAATTGTTTCCAATTTTTGCGGGTTTTTGTGTATAAACTGCTAAAAACTGACTAATTTTAGGTGTCTTTTAAGTTAAAATAGTGAAGATTTAGGTAAAAATGGTAAAATGTGGCAATTTTTGGGGTTATGGGAGGGAGGTCGGAATTTATGGGGGCTCCTCGAATTGGTACCGTAAACGCCAAAATTTGTTGGTTCTGTCAGGAGTTTTGATTATAAATAATGCTGCTGCATTAGTAATAACGTTTCTGCAACGGCACCTGATCAACACTTTTAAGACCGTTGACCAACAATCTCGTTGAGCCTTACAAAATAAACTAACAATCCAGGCCATCATGCTTTACCTGTCAGTAAACATGGCAGCTGCATCTAAATCTTCACTATTTTTAACTTAAAGACACCTAAAATTAGTCAGTTTTTAGCAGTTTATACCTAAAAACCCGCAAAATTGGAAACAATTTCTTAAAGTATGACTCCCGCGATGGGCTCCCAATGAAGCCTACCCATAAGAAATTGCCAGGAATAAGCTAGATTGCTAAGGCTTTCATTCAATAGTCTTCGCCTACTCATTTGATCACAGATATCAAGAAAAACGAGAATTTTTAAATGGTTTCGCATTTTAGCACAAAGCTCTTTAATTGCACCAATTTTGAATAGATGGGTGAAGGAAATTTAGGTGTATCGTATCTATAATTCGTCAACTGTCGCATCACTCTAATTTAAATTATAAGTTGGTTTTTGAATCCATTAGAGGCATTGAATTCATTAGAACGTTCAAAGCTCAAAATATACATACATACATACATACCAGTGGGGGAGGGCTTCCTGGGACATTTTAGGCAAAATTAAGTGGGGGGGTCGCCCCCCACTAAGGAGATAGAAAAGTGAGAGAGAATAAAATGTGCTAAATGCTGTATACCAAGCCTGTTTTTCACATACACTGCTGTAATATGCTAAAATGCTCAGAAATTCAAGTTTTAGCACCAAAAAAGCTTTTACCGTAATTTCCGGCGAGGCCGGATAATTTTGCTAAATTGACCAAAAATCTAAAAATTTGGCAGTTTCTGGGCACCGCTAGGAGTGGGAAGCTCAAAAAAGTGGCGGGAAAAAGTGAGTTGCGCCCCCCCCGAGTAAAATGGGGTCAGGCTTCCGAAAAAGTGGTGGAGCGAGCCAGGTGTAAATATAAGTGGGTGCGCCCCCCCCCCTACAAAAATAAGTCGAAACTCCGAAAAGTGGTGGGGCGGCAAGGTAACAAATATACCTAGAGTTTTAGCGGGAAATTAGCATTTTAAAGGTAAACACGCAAAAATCGCTGTTTTTAAGCTTACAACGCCGAGTCCATAAATTAGCTAAAAAATTGCGGGAAACTTTTTGAAAATTTGACCTCAAAAACCTAATTTTTTGACACGTCAGAGACGTCTAAAAAAGTGGGGTGGGACGGGGCCTACACTAAAAATGCCGGTATGGCAAGGATAAAAATGCTCCGAATCAAAAAAATCCTTCACTAACCCAGTTTAACAATTTGTCAACGCGACTTGCAGCTATTACAACATAATGATGTAGTTGTGCTCAATAATAAAGTAGAGTCAAAGCTGCGTTACTGTAACCTAATACAACATAGACTCGGATGCATGTGTGGCTGTGGAGGCTGAGTAACCGCATGAGTAGCCGAAATACCTGGGTTGCTCCAGCAGCTGTCCATAGCGTATCATCCACTCCGCGCCAATACATTTCCAAGCAAAGAAATGTGACGGTACAATAACTTATATTCCAAGTAAACAATGCGATTCTGTGTAGAATGTTCACAGTGTTTTCTGCACTGTCAGCAGAATTTTGTATTAAGTTGATGCGAAAAGCAGTTGATATGTACGTGTATTATTAAGTTGTATAAGGAGCACGACTGCATAATTTTACTGAGATCATGCTGACAAACCATAAAATTTTCTGAGAAATTGTCGATAACTGGCATTTTTCATAATTAGGGTTGTTGGCAAGCTGTCCATATTAGTCCGCTTTTAGCCTCCGCAACTTGTAACCTGCCCTTCCCATAACGTTTAAAAACCTAGTCCTCTGTCCGCCGTATGTCGGTGACACTTTTTCATGCTCCGTGAACATTTTATCTGATCTATTTTCATTTTTCGGAAACTCAGTTAAACTTTAAGTATTATAATATGGAAAGCTTCACAAAAGATGCTTTGAAAATTCCGTCGATATTAATGCCGTCGATTTAAGCAAAAAACAAACTTGAAAGTTCCTACTTGGCAAATTTGGCGAAATGATTTGCATGGTTTCGAATACATACTGTTTTGCATTTTTTAATGCAAATTTGGGACGATTGCAACGTCTTGTATGTAGCGCAACGAAACTGCATATATACTGTTAGTTAATGGAAAGGCTTGGGCAGCAGCACTCTATGACTGCATGTCTAATAACACGCCTGCCAATGAAGGAAGAGCCACTGTATTTTGCTCTTCGGTGCGAGACGATTGCAACTTATATATCTGTTGCTAGTCAAACCGTACTGTACTTCAACAGCACTCACCTGCCAACTTTGGCGCCTGACTTCCTTGCCAATGAGAGAACCTACTTGGCGGGAAAAAACCTGCAAAGCTGTGAGCTCGGCAATTGGGCTTGCCGGTATGAATATACAGTAGCTATGTGACATCAAAAGTAACCCTAGAAGCTGTAAAAACGCTTCCTGCAAATTTTGGGACTTGAAATTTTTCGAAAATTTGTTAGGTCCATCAAAGTGGCTTGCCTGAAAAACAGAGACCCAGACAAAAAGCCGTACACGTTGGCAAGATCTGTTGCGCTTCATGTTGTTGCTGCACTACTCAACCTCCACGTGCGGCTGAAATTGGCGAGAAAATTCCACTTTTTGGAAAACCCACTTTTTCAAAATTGAATATTTTTCTAACCATTGAAGAGCAAACAATGCATACATTTGGTTTGGCTATAGGTTAAATTTGCGTAAATTTTCGGAGTTCGTTGACCATTTGGTCGAACTCGGAAAACATGTGCATTTTCAAGCCAAAATTTCAATTTATTACTTTTTATATTTGATGCAAGGAAAACTTTTTCTAGACGATAGGATATGCTCAAACTACCGAAAATAAACACTTTTTTAAAAAAAATTTCAAAACTTTATTATGACCTGAATATTTGGAAACAAAAACTAATATATTTTGATGCAGAGAGACTAAAAAAAACCCGCTCTTTTATTTGGAACGGTTATAAATGCTCATAGCAACTTGCTCAAAAATTTTCGAAATTGGGTTTTCGCACATTAAAATTCAACCCGCACAAAAAGGAGAAGGTTTCTCATTGAAAGCGGAGCGGTCTAGAGATATGTTCTACATATAGCTCATAAGAAAGCTTACGACTAGGCCAACTTGCCTGTATTGTTTTCAATATCTCAAGCCGATAAAAGTTCTGGCTAAAAATCTGAAAGTAGGTTTTTTCCCGCTTGACTATAAACGGCACGATTTCTTTTGCTGTTTTTGCAAACCTTGACCTCCTATTAGACGATTACAACTTTTCGCCAACAGAACTCGGGCTTCCAATCGTCTTGTGCTGATAAATGTTTTCAGAGATGAGTATTTTAACGCAACGATACCAACATTTGAAGAAGCCGGCGAGATGCTTGGGTCCCGATATCAAACTAACCTTTGGACGTGAAATCGTGTAATCAAAAAGTGCGTATAGAAATAAATGTATTGCAGTTTTAATTGCGTATGTTGATATTTTCCTACTCGACCCGGTGAGACCCTACTCTATGAAAACGGACTTTAATTCGTGTGAGTATTTGAGGATAAAACTGTTTAAAATAGGTCATTTTACGGTAACGTGGACCTACGTTTAATTGGGTTAAAAAATTGCCTTCACTAATATTCCGCCCCCGAACAAGTAGTTTTAGCTGGTTTCTCGTGAATATCAAAAAGTTCTATACTGGTCTAAAATTGCCAAAATGTGGCAAAATGCTGTATTTCTCTGCTATAAGCTTAAGAAAAACTGTATAATCCGTTCGAGCACTTAAAATACACAGTTTTGACCAAAAATACGGTGGTGACGAAAATTTAATTAAAAACTTGACCAAAAATGCCAAAACCAGGGGTGGAGAGGTGGCAGACCCCAGGGGAGTCAAAAATAGAGGTGAAAATCTCCTACAGCGGAATGAAATTTTTTTTTTTCAGAATGTTTTTTAGATGTTCTGGGAAAGACAGGGTTTTGAAGAGTAAAAAAAAAAGAAGCTTCTCCAATTTTGGAGTGTTTTTTTAGGATTTTTAGTTGTTTAAGGTGCTGGTATTTCGTTTTGTGTAAATTTGACCTTACAGGCTCAATTCTTTATGTAAATGGAATTTTCAGAATGAACTTTCAAAATATGTTATTTTGGTACTCTTCAACATACTGGGACAAGTCCCATATTCTTAGGCCAAAATCTATAAGAATGTTTTGGGTTTTTGGCCTTAGACTCCCAGTTGGTAAACGAGAGACCGGATTGGTTGTTATGGATGGAAGGAGGAAAGTGAACATTTTGCTTACATAACCTTTGAGCTGTCTCCGCAGTTGTTAAGACAGTACGTATAAGCCAAAAACGACTTTTTGGGGTAAAAAAATGGTAAATTTCAAGGAAATCAGTTTTTTCAAAATTATTGCCAAATCTTATAGACAATCCTGTCTTCTCTTTGCTCAATCTGATAAATGGTCTAATTGCACATTTTCTTAATGCCTATTAGCTGGTATTAGTTGCTTGTAGCTAGAGATTTGGGCGAATAACCATTTTGGCAAAACTGCGATTACTTTGTTTTGAACATCGATTTCTCAAAGACTACTCCATGGATTCGCGTGGTTTTTGGCTGGATGAAAAATTCGCACTATTGCGGAGGGACATTTTTTTTGGTTTGAGCTGAAAGATCTCCAGCTGCGAGAAAACTGAATACAAAGTTGCGAAATCTCGTGTTACAGTACATTTGCTGAATTTTCTGGAGCATTGAGACGTGTTGAGCCAAATCCAAAAAGGCGTCCCTTGGCTCATGTCCTTCATATCATGGCACAAGAATAAATTAGTTTTGAGAAATCGATGTTCAAAAATTTTGGTCTCTATTCAGCCTGTCAGATGTCAGTATGTCAGAAAATTTTTACTAATTTTGCTGGATTTCGTAAACTCATGTGAATGTACAGATCATAAGCTTTAAAACGATGTATAAAGCTCTTTCCAACTACCAAAATTGCGAAAGTCACAGCGTTTCAAAAATCACCATGTGAAATTCAAAAGAAAATGTATCTCAGAAATTTATTGCTCTGTTTACGAAAAGGCTCAAAATTTGGGGACTTATCTCCCCAGGAAGCTAAGTGGGGTTAATGCGTACAAGTTTGGGAATTTGGGGAGCCAACTTCACCCCGTGAGCTGGGTTCATACGTCACAGAGAAGTGACGTATGATAACACACACACACGAGAAACGCACTACACGAAAGGGAGCCGCAAGCTCCGCCTTACACGTCACACACCTTTTGATTGACAGGTCTTCCCCAAACTCCAAAATTTTCCCAAATTTCAAATCAGTCGTGGTTGAGCTGCCCTGCGAAGTGGTTGTGAATTCTGTTCTCGTCTGACTTGTCTGAAGCTATCAAGCTTGTACTTTTTGAGACCGAGGGCCCAGGAAGGGACATACCGGTCTGTCGACGTTTGGATTCGAGTTACGGTCTTGTTATTGACCTACGCTCTCTGTCTTTGTGTTTCGGGGGCTAGCCACGACTCGTATACCTTTACGTTTCTCTGATTCTGCTCAATTTTGTACCTTATTCCACCCTTCCTTTTTTACCCCTCCGGAGGACCTGTCATTGGAACTACACGACGCAACTGGACGAAGGATAACCAAGGTAACTGGAATCTGTAAGTTGGTGGTAACTAACGGTCTAAACCGAGAATTGTGAGACTTTCAATGATATACCAAAACTTGAGGGAATTTATCAAAAAGTTGGTTTAACTCTCATCTTGATTCACTGCTAGGACTTGTATCTTTGATGTGTGATTACTGTGAAATTGTATTCTGTGTGTCTACCTAGATGTCCGTAACCTTGTATTGGTAAAATTGTAGATAATTTGTATTCATGTATAATTATAATTGTGACTACTCAATTAAACTAATAATTTAATTTAAATATTGCGTGAACTGGCTTTACCTGCGTTTGAGCGAGAGTGAGAGAGAGAGAGAGAACAGAAAGATTGCTAGGACTCAGAGAGCTAAGACATAGTAAATAACTGTGAATCGAATATCTGGATTTAATGCTAGTTAGTTTCATAGAACGACCCCTGTATATGCCCTTGAATGACTAGGGAATAGCACGATTAGAGCAAGTATTTGACGTGGATTTACCTAGACTGGTGTCTAATCTGTAGAGAAAAGAGAATAAAACGACCCCCAAATACCCTTTTCTTTACATGTGGAGCCCGCCTTTGGAGGAAAAAATATTGGAGTTTTTAAAACAGAATTTTTAGAAAGATCAGTTGCAACGTACCGAAGTTTGTTTTCTCTGAAAAATTCTGGGCTCCTTATTTTTTCCAAAAAGAACTCACTTCTTTGACAACAATCGAGGTGTAATTGTGTGTGTAACGAATAATTGGTGAAGTAATAATAACATTGTTTGGTAATCTAGTTGTTTAGTTAGGTAAGATAATTTCACGTAATTTTAAGAATGCCTGATCCTGCAGAAACGGGAGGGGGGACACCTCCCAACCCACCTGAACAACCCGAGTCTCCCCCGTCCACGCCGCCTCCGGCTGGACCCGAACATGTTGCATTAACTGCACTGACAAAAACTTTGACCGAATTCAATGCGGTGGTTAGGGCCCAAGGGGTGGCCACTGCTTTCAGTTCGGTTCCCATTCACCATGGTCACTCCTCGGAATCGTTCGAAGAGCACGTTGAAAAATATGAACGGTTTTGCAGCGTAATGAACTTTGATGAATGGCAAAAAATACACACTTTCTCAAGTTCTCTGAAAGGGCGTGCTCTCGAACTCTTCCGGTCTGTGCCCAAGGACAGCAGGGGTAAGTGGACCGAACTGATTGCGGAGGCAAAAAAGATTATGGTTCCCCCCCATACCGCACTCCACGCTTCCTCCCTCATGTTCCAGGTGAAGCAGGAAAAAGGGGAACCCGTGGCTGATTATTTAATGCGTTTGAATAGGTATGCTCGACTTAGTTTCAAGGAGGAGGATGGGTTTTCTGACAAACAAGTTGAACTGTTAAAATTGCGGTTGTTTCTTTTCGGATTAAGAACTGATCTCAAAAATAGAGTGCCTCCTGGGTGTACTACGTTAGCTAAGGCAGTTGAGAGAGCTCAGTTGGCGGAGGGAGAATACCCTGGGGAGGGATACCCATCCTTCTTGGAGCCTAACTTTCGAGCGGAGCAAGACGCTCCAGCGGCAATCGCCGAAGCAGAAAAAGCTGTCAGGGATCTGAAAATTCGCTTTGAAAAGTTTGAGGCGGAAAATTCCAAAAAAGCTTCTAACACAGGGAAAAATGAGCGTTCTCGTGATTTACCGCCTGGAATTACCTGTTTTAACTGTAACAAGCCTGGTCATGTCCGACGCGAATGCCGACAACCGGGAGGAGGAGCTTATCAAGCCAGAAGTCAAAATTTCCAGTCTAATCGCGGCTCTTTTCGAAATTCTGATCGAAATAGAAATTACGACAACCGGGGTGGACAAGGGCGCGACAACTTTGACCGTGGCAGATATAACGATAATACAGGAAACAGTAATAGGGAACGTTATGATAATAGGAATAATAGGAATTACGATAGTCGAGATAATAGAAACAATGAGCGTAGGGACGAACGGAGCTATGACCAGCAGAACAGAAATGAGCGCTATCGGTCCGACCACCGACGGGACAATGGTCAACAGTCAGACCGTCGAGACCAGCGGTCCGATCTCCCTGTAGAGATGAGACGCGAATACGGACCAAAATTCGCGGTTTCACGGTCCAGAGCTCAAGAGCCTGGACATTACCATGACAGCCCAGGGAGAGGCCGAAACTATTCAGGATCCTCTGCGTACTCAGGTAGTGATCGCTCAGAGTGTTATGACCGCCGACCGCCCTATAACCGACAACCTCGGTCTGATTCCGGGTCGGCTGGACAGTATTCCGCTCGTTCGGTGCGAGCAGTTTCTCCTCGCTGTATGCGACACGCCAAGAGATGTCTTACCTCTCCCCACTTTTCACATAAGGTTTTAATGTGCCGACAGCCGATGATTTGTACCTGTCGTCCTGTTCAGTACGAGCCCCCCTGTATATTGAGAGGTGCCCTTACGCCTAGTACTGTGACCTCTACTGACGAGGAACTTTTCATTCCAATCTCTAATTCGGAGGGGGTAAAACCGCGTAATTATGAAAGTTTTCGTGAAACCGAACTGGTCAGTGAAACACAGACTGTCGCCATCCAGTGCGAATTGTATTCTGACAAACTGGTAGAAACTATTGAAAACGAAACCCGGACACTACGGATTTTTGACCTTTCACTGTTATTAGTACCTTTTCTGTCTATTTTTGCTGCTATACGTTCGTTGAGAAAATTCAGCACGCCCATTTTTTGGCTTTTGTTGGGTTTATTGTTGTCGAACGCTAATGCTCAATCGCCCCCGGACACTGGATCGTCTCATTTTTTGGCTGACGAAATAGCTAAGATAGGTACGGTTGTTTTGCCTCGCTGGGGTGCAGTCCTGAGCCCCGCTGGCATAGGCGTTATATCACAGAAGACTGAGTATTTAGCTTTAATTGTGCAACTAGCCGTACCTCCGATCTCCCCTCAATGGAAACCTCCTGAGTGGGCCAATGAGGAGGATTGTATTGACCTTAATACGGGTAAGGCTAAGACGGATCAGTATTGTGTTCGAATGATAAACCAGAGTTGTCCCCAGCATGATTTTTTGGAACAAGAAATTGATCAAATAAAGGCGGAATACCGAAAGTTATACTCGGGAGTTTTGAACACAAATTTTTATTCTAAATTATTGGCCAGCCTATGCCGATCTACCCCGGGGGTCTGTACCTCTTACCCACCTATAGAACCAGGTAGGCAACGCCACAAACGTTTTATCGAATTTCTGCTGGCTGGTGCCTTAGGCATAGGTGGTATTGCCAACAGTTTGTCTAACTCCTATCACCTAGGTAAACTAGATGCTAAGGTAAATGCCGTGGAACAGGGATTTCACATTCTTCGAGATGAGCAGATCAAAATTACAGACTCGGTTCGGAAAATTGTGCATGCGAATGAACAAGTTTACGCCTTTTTACATCATACAGTTCAAGATTTGACTACGCTTATTATTCGGGCAAGATGCTCTAATTTCTCGTATATGCGACAAATTTACATGCAACTGCTAGCTCACATTTTTACCTCTTCTTTACGCGAAGGTTTAAATTCTGTGATGCATGCTGGACTACGTTCCGAAATTACTCCCGGACTCGTTAATCTGCAAACTCTGAAAGGGATAATTAAAACACATCCCTCCTTGCGCAATTCCTTGCTAAGTCAGGAACCCAGTCTCATCTATCAATTTGGCAAAGTTTACCCTATTAAGATTGATTTTAACTCGCTTCGATTCGGATTCATGCTCGAAATCCCTGTACCACTGGAACAGGAGGTAAGACCACTGTATGCAGTACACAACTTAGGCTATAACTCTAGGTTACACGGTATCACCACCCTAGCCCCCATGCCGGACTATGCTCAACGGTTGGATTCCGGTGAAGTCCGTGAGATAGACGTAACCGAATGTAAAACTGCACCCGGTCTCTGGTTCTGTCCCCCGAATGCCATCGTTACAAGCCTGAGAGCTAAGTGTTTACAGATTCTTATTTCATTCTCCGAAGACAGGGTCGAGAAAGAGTTTAGCACGTGTAAGGACTATGTCAAAGTGAAGGTCTTGGATAACTCCACTGAATATCGTACTACGCCCGCGGGAGTACTTATTCGGACCAACTATACCGAAGTTATCGTAGCTAGGTCACCGTCCCTGAATCATGTGGCCGAAGGAGAGAGAGTACCAGTGCCAGAAACGGGCACGCTCTGGTTCGAACATGGCCGTTATTTGCATCTTATTATAGGTAACACTATTCTTACTAGTACGTTAGGAATTGCCAGGACTACTGTCACCTTAGCTGATCTCAAGGAGACGGTCGTACCCGCCCCTTTAGGTAGGATACCCTTACATTTCACTGAATTATCCACCGCAGAATACGAGAATGAACAAGCGCGGAACCTTATACAGGACCAAATGAAGGAATACGTACACTTACCTTTCGTACCCTTACAACTTAACCATGGGTTGTTTATGGTAATAATTATCGTAGTTATTGGATGTATCATAGTGTTTTGGGTTACGCCCTGCGGTCGCAAATTCAGAAATCGGATTCGAGGTAAGTGTCACCGTAAGCCTGACACTAACGCTGCGGCACCAGTGATTTCTGCACCCTCAAATGGCCGCCGAGTAACGGAGCGATTCTTTAGTGACGATGAGGAAGAAGCCCCTGTAGAATTGGGTTCCTTAGCAGTAAATGACGAGCGGATTCCTTTGCGACCCGTCAATA
Source organism: Trissonchulus latispiculum (assembly GCA_030248195.1). NCBI lineage: Eukaryota > Metazoa > Nematoda > Enoplea > Enoplida > Ironidae > Trissonchulus > Trissonchulus latispiculum. The sequence continues at coordinate 41,004 of JASAND010028271.1, read as the reverse complement.
GATCTCTGGACTATGATAAGTTACGTAAGGCCGCCAATAGATGCCAGGCTACTTCTAAAGCTATCTCTAGAGACACTTCCTATGCTTCTTCTATGTCCGATTATAATGTTAAGGATAGTGATGCTTCTGCTAACCTTTTATCTGATGAGAGAATTGATTGCGCCTCCCCAACTGTGGATATGAGTCTGGATAAGAAACATAGGAATGAGCGACATATAGTTCGATTCTCATGTCAGCGACCACTTGAGAAACCAGACTCGGGAGATGAAACCACCGACTCGTCACTAGTTTCTTATTCCGACGCCGCTACTAGTCCTCTGAAACGTCGAGTCTCTCATTCTACTGCTAACGCTGGGAACTCCCAAGTCCAAACACGCTCTATCGTGGGAAACCCCGATAGAACTATCAATGCGCACTCGGTACTGATGGTTCGCACCGTGCCTTTGCTTATGACGTTACTAATTTTAGGGCAAACTGTAGATGCTTTGTTTGATACAGGATCGCTTGTCTCAGTTATGACTACCGGGTTGGTGCGACAACTTAAATTAGATGCGCATCCGGTAGAAATACCACAATATTTGCAAACTGCTAACGGTGGGAAGTGCGAAATTGTAGGGACCATAACTGTACCTGTTCTATTTCATAGGAATCGGGAATCCCTACCGATCCATGATTGGACCTTTGTGGTAGTGGATAATCTTACTGTTGACTGCATTATAGGATCTGACTTTATGACTAGCTTTCCTGGGGAAATTTCGTTGGACTTGGGGCAACACACCATTACTTGGCCAACTCTGAACGGGAATAGTGTCACGATTCCTTTGAAACTACCCGTGACTTCTAGGAATCGCGAGATACATCTGATTGGCACTCTACCCTCTCGGACTAGGAACCACGGGGAATCTCGGGCTAACACCCCGGTTCTACACCGACCGCTGCCCATGATCTTTGTAAACTTAAACGGACGTCCCATACAGACCTTAGTTGACACCGGAGCGAATCTGAGCTTGATGAGTGAAAACTTGGTTGACTTTTTGAAATTAGCCATTCAACCACTGGCACACCCACCTCGCGCCGAAGGCATAAACGGTCAAACTTTGAAATTTAGGGGTATTGTCAAATTACCCGTTGAATTCTATGACTCGCCTGGGATCAGGATTGAACATTCCTTTCTGGTTCCCAAGGGTTTAGCCGAGGACTGCCTTCTAGGGACTGACTTTTTGCATGAACATGGTGGGGACCTTAACCTTAGCTTTCACAAGGGAGAACTAAGCCTACTAAAAGCCGGTAGACCCCCCATGGTAGCTAAGTTAATACAGCAATCCCCGGTTACGGAAACTGCTTATCGGGTATCTGCTATGAAGCAGGTCGTTATTCCCCCCTATGCCGAGATGACCGTACCTGCGCTAGTAGAAAGTGTAGAGTCTCTTAAGTATGATGGATTATTCGAACCAGACGTAGTTAAATTTGAAGGTAATGCCAGTGCTGTGCAAGCACTCCCTGCCATGGTAGATTTGAGATCACGCTGTGTACCGGTACTTATGCGAAACGGGACTGGACAACCCGTAACGGTTTACGAGAACTCTACCTTAGGTAATGTGACGCCTCGAAACCGGGTTGGACACCGGGAACCACCAGTCAAATATGAGGAAGTTGTTAACGAGTATGGGGAAGTCGTAAAGCTGAACAACCGGTTTAAATCTAATCCTAAAACGAGTCGGGAGGGATATCACTTTCGGATAAACTCTTTGAAAAATATTGAACCGTGTTCCGTGAAGGACTTGCCCGAAGCCATGCAGGCCATTTCGTTCGATGAGGACTCTTTGAATGAAATTGAAAAAGGACAATTTTTGGGACTTCTACGCCAAAATAAGCACTGTTTTTCGCAACATTCTTTTGACATAGGGAAATGTACCATCTTTAAGGCACACATCAATACTGGGGATGCCAAGCCCATTTACGCTACGCCCTATCGCCTACCTGTACATTTGCGACAGCCTCTATTAGAAGAGTTAACTGAAATGTTGAAATACGGTCTAATCCGTCCATCTACTAGTCCATGGAGCTCTCCCATGATCTATGTACCCAAACCGGGTGGGAAGTTACGACTGTGTGTTGACTTTAGGCGGGTGAACAAGATTAGTGATCCTGATATTTACCCGATTCCTCGTATTGATGATATTATGACCTCCCTCAAGGGCTCAAAGTACTTCTCAACGATAGATCTAAGTAAGGGATTTAATCAAATTGAGTTAGATGAAGATTCTAAGGCAAAGGCCAGTTTCAACACTTTTCATGGGCAATTTGAATATAACGTTTTACCGTTTGGACTAAAATGTGCACCAGGAAATTTTCAAAGATGCATGGAACGAATTTTGGGAGACTTGCAATGGAAAAAATGCATTATTTACATTGATGACATTCTGATTTTCTCCAAAACTTTCTCAGAACATCTCGAAATTATGCAAGAGGTTTTCGATCGACTGCGTGCTGCTGATTTGAAAATGAATCCGGGAAAATGTCATTTCCTCAAAAAATCTGTTACTTATTTGGGCCATATCATTTCGGAGCAGGGAGTCGAACCCTTGAAGGAAAGAATTCAGGCCATACATGATTTAGCGATACCTAAGACGCTTAAGGACGTTGAGAGTTTTCTAGGAATGTGTGCGTATTATGCTAAGTTTATCAAGGGATTCGCCCATTTGGCTTCTCCCTTGTACTCTCTCAAGAAGAAAGGGGTACGGTTTGTGTGGAATAATACACACCAACAATCTTTCGACTTACTCAAAAAGAGTCTTGTTGAGGCTCCTGTGCTAGCTCACCCCGATCTAGCTAAGGGATTTGTTTTACATACAGATGCATCAGATTTGGGTTTGGGAGCGGTTCTATCTCAAGAGCAAGACGACGGAAAATACCACCCCGTCGCCTACGCGGCCAGGTCTCTAAAAAAGTATGAACGAAATTACTCTACCCACGATAAAGAATGTTTAGCCATGAAATTTGGTATCGAACATTTTAGACATTATTTGTACGGTGGTCCGCCTTTCACTCTTTTCACTGATCATTCTGCTCTACGTTGGTTAATGAAACACCCCCCGCGAAATTCACGATTAGCTAGGTGGCAAATGACCTTCTCCGAGTATGACTTTGAAATTAAGCATAGGAACAACCCTCAGCTCAGAAATGCTGACGGACTATCTAGGAATCCCTTGTTTGCAGATGTAGCAAAGGGATTGCCCGGAGAGGAACAGAACGGTGAGCGACAGTCGGTACAATTTCATCAGGAAGATAGCGATGATCTAGTGGCCCACATTAACTCTGTGGTTGTCAAAGGGGAAGGAAGGGAAAGTCGTGCTTTTCAATTGCCCAAGATTTCGAAGGCCCAGGCAAAAAAGAGTGTCACTACTGTGCGCTCTAAAGTTTCGCGAATTTCTCAACAGTCGGAATCTGAAAATTCAGAGGAAAGTCAACCGTCCCCTCAAAAACAACCTAAAATTCGTTCTCAGGTGGATAACGTTTCAGACAGTGAGCACGTTAGCAAACCAGTGCCTGCCGGCTTGCGGAAGAAACGTAACACTTGCCCCTCCTCCACTTCCGAGGAAGAACTGGTAAGAGAAGAGTTTCGTTCAGAAACCGGACGACCTAAACGAAAGGAGCATGCGCATTTAGTTTTTAGTCAAATGTTCGATGTCGCAGTCCGCGATAAGTCTAACGTTACTCTCAATCCAAAGTCCTGGAAAAAGCTACAGCAGCTACAAGCCGAAGATCTTTTATTAGGTGAAATTATTGAGTACAAAGTTAATAAGAACTTACCTAGTAACTTTAACCGCGCTGTCCGCATTGCCGCACTTTCTGAACACTGCGACATGAGGGATGGGGTTCTAGTCCACCTTGAACGATTCAGGGATACCGTGCTAGAGGTATTAGCTGTACCCGAAAGTTTGCGCTCCGAAGCTCTGGCTGCTTGTCACGATAGCCCCTATGCTGCGCACGGCGGATGCAATAAAACTTCATTTCGACTAGCTGAACACTTTTGGTGGCCAGGCATGCATGCCGATGCAAAACAATGGGTAAAATCTTGTCCCCGGTGTCAAAAAAGGAAGGGACCCCCGAAAAACCCCAAGGCTCTATTAAGACACGCTCCACTCCCCGTAGAGCCCTTTGAGCGAGTTCACTGCGACCTGATGGATATCTCGAAAGCATCTAAAAGCGGCATGAAGCATATACTCAGTTTCATTGATGCATTTTCCAAATATGTGATTGCTGTACCTATCAAGAATAAGCGCGCGTATACAATTGCCCAAACTTTCCTTGAGTTTATTGTCCTGCAATATGGATCACCAAAGGAACTAGTCTCCGATCAGGGCAAGGAATTTGTAGCAGCACTTAATAAGGAAATTTGCGCTCTTGTGCAAACTCGAAAATTAGAAACTACGCGCTACCATCCCGCTGCTAATGGTCAGGTTGAACGCTGGCATCGCACACTGTTAGACATGTTAAGTACTGTTACTGAAAACCATCTGGAATGGGATAACATGGTTCCTTTCTGTCAATTCGCTTATAACACTTCTGTGAACGCCACCACGGGTGAAACACCACATTACCTATTGCATGCATGGGACCCTGTATTACCTAGCGCCACGAATGTAGCTATACCTACTGATCGTAAATATGCTGGATTTGACTATGTTAATAATGCTACTGAAGCTCTGCAGTTGGCCTGGTCACTTGCCCGCGAAAAGACGGGAGCAGCCCAAGAAACGCAAGATCGTAATTATAACCGTAACGCCGTAGAACCCACCTTCCGTGTAGGGGATCTGGTTATGATTAAGGCCTCTAATGTAGCTAAGAAAGACCAGGTGTATAAGTTGTTAGATAAACGGGTAGGACCTTATAGGATTGACAAGATTTTTGGCTGTGTCGCCGAGGTGTACCCTGCTGGCAACCGACGTGCCAAAAGAATTAAGGTACAGTTTAACAACATGGTACCGTGCGTTGAGCCACGCGTCATTACGGCACCCATGCATCAACACGAAGAGGATTCCACTGACACGTCTGATCAGTCTGAGTGTGAAATTTCTAAATTACCCGACTCAGGACAGTCTGTCCCGAAGAAAGACTCCCCAATCGAACCCCCTGTGCAAAAACCTTTTTTCCTGGGCGGGGGGGTGCCAAGCCCAAAGTTTACCATATTTAGAATAAGACATAATGGTAGTTTTCAACCAAGCGGCAGTTAGAAAAATCTCGTCATCAGTTGCAAATCTGGCAGCTTTGGTTAATCTCTCCTTTACCTCGTTGATTTTTGGGTATAATGCTCGAAAACGCCGTTTGTGTTCGTTAGATTCCAAAAATTCAAAAAGTCCCCGTTTAATATCTCTCCAAGAATCTTCCAACCCAGTAATAGCTAAAGATAAAGCCCTATAGTAACAATTCCCATCACCTAGTACGTCTATTACTTCATAAGGTTCATACAGTGGCATATGACGAAGCATTCCGGGCAATTCGTGTCTGATTTTGAGACCATAAGTCCGTGCAATGCGTTTTTGCCATTCTCCGTCAATGGGGTCAAAGAAGTTTCGGCGTTGATATAACTCTGGGTCAGCTTCTTGTGAAAGAGGCTCATCTCCTAAGAAAACGAGTGCGCTGTCAGAGTCTGATTCGGCGTCGGGGTATTTAATGTGCAAGGGAGGTAAACTTTTCTGTTGTTTAGGCGATAGTGGTGGGCGCTCTATTTTAGGTTCCAGTGGCGGTTCCGGAGTACGGTGTTTCTCTGCCAGTCTGGCAGAAGATCTCCTCCGAGCGGGTTCCGGTTTAGGTGGTTTAACATTTTCTAGGTTAATAGGCGTTTTAGATCGTGCGGGAATAGGTGGCTTAGGTTTCTCCTTTTCGGTATGTAAATGTTTGTTTTCTCGCTTTTGGCGTTGCACAGGATGGTCGATCGGGGAGTCTTTCTTCGGGACAGACTGTCCTGAGTCGGGGAGTTTAGAAATTTCACATTCAGAATGATCGGATGTGTCAGTGGAATCCTCTTCGTGTTGATGGACAGGTGCAGTAATGACGCGTGGCTCAACACACGGTACCATGTTGTTAAATTGTACCTTAATTCGTTTGGCACGTCGGTTACCAGCAGGGTACACCTCAGCGACACAACCGAAAATCTTGTCAATCCGGTAAGGTCCTACACGCTTGTCTAATAACTTATACACCTGGTCTTTCTTAGCTACATTAGAGGCCTTAATCATAACCAGATCCCCTACACGGAAGGTGGGTTCTACGGCGTTACGGTTATACTGACGATCTTGTGTTTCTTGGGCTGCTCCTGTCTTTTCGCGGGCAAGTGACCAGGCCAACTGCAGAGCTTCAGTAGCATTATTAACATAGTCAAACCCGGCATACTTACGATCAGTAGGTATAGCTACATTCGTGGCACTAGGTAATACAGGATCCCATGCATGCAGTAGGTAATGTGGTGTTTCACCTGTGGTGGCGTTCACAGAAGTGTTATAAGCGAATTGACAGAAAGGCACCATGTTATCCCATTCCAGATGGTTTTCGGTAACAGTACTTAACATGTCTAAAAGTGTGCGATGCCAACGTTCGACCTGACCATTAGCAGCGGGATGATAGCGCGTAGTTTCTAATTTTCGAGTTTGCACAAGAGCGCAAATTTCCTTATTAAGTGCTGCCACAAATTCCTTACCCTGATCGGAGACTAGTTCCTTTGGTGATCCATATTGCAGGACAATAAACTCAAGGAAAGTTTGGGCAATTGTATACGCGCGCTTATTCTTGATAGGCACAGCAATCACATATTTAGAAAATGCATCAATGAAACTGAGTATATGCCTCATGCCGCTTTTAGATGCTTTCGAGATATCCATCAAGTCGCAGTGAACTCGCTCAAAGGGTTCTACGGGGAGTGGAGCGTGTCTCAATAGGGCCTTGGGGTTTTTGGGGGGTCCCTTCCTTTTTTGACACCGAGGACAAGATTTAACCCACTGTTTTGCATCGGCGTGCATGCCGGGCCACCAAAAATGCTCAGCCAGTCGAAATGAAGTTTTATTGCAACCGCCGTGTGCAGCATAAGGGCTATCGTGACAAGCAGCCAGAGCTTCGGAGCGCAAACTTTCGGGTACAGCTAATACTTCAAGCACGGTGTCCCTAAATCGTTCAAGGTGCACTAGAACCCCATCCCTTATATCGCAGTGTTCAGAGAGTGCGGCGATGCGGACAGCGCGATTAAAGTTACTAGGTAAGTTTTTATTAACCTTGTACTCAATAATTTCACCTAATAAAAGATCTTCGGCTTGCAGCTGCTGTAGCTTTTTCCAGGACTTTGGGTTAAGAGTAACGTTAGACTTATCGCGGACTGCAACATCGAACATTTGACTAAAAACTAAATGTGCATGCTCCTTTCGTTTAGGTCGTCCCGTTTCTGAGCGAAACTCTTCTCTTACCGGCTCTTCCTCAGAGGTAGAGGAGGGGCAGATATCACGTTTCTTTCTCAACCCGGCAGGCGCGGGCTTGCTAACGTGCTCACTGTCTGAAGCGTTATCCACCTGAGAACGAATTTTAGGTTGTTTTTGAGGGGACGGTTGACTTTCTTCTGAATTTTCAGATTCTGACTGTTGAGAAATACGTGAAACTTTAGAGCGCACGGTAGTGACACTCTTTTTTGCCTGGGCCTTTGAAATCTTTGGCAGTTGAAAAGCACGACTTTCCCTTCCTTCCCCTTTGACAACCACAGAGTTAATGTGAGCTACTAGATCATCGCTATCTTCCTGATGAAATCGTACTGACTGTCGCTCACAGTTCTGTCCTTCTCCGGGTAATCCTTTTGCTACATCTGCAAACAAGGGGTTCCTAGATAGTCCGTCAGCATTTCTTAGCTGAGGGTTGTTCCTATGCTTAATTTCAAAGTCATATTCGGAGAAGGTCATTTGCCACCTAGCTAATCGTGAGTTTCGGGGCGGATGTTTCATTAACCAACGTAAAGCAGAATGATCAGTAAAAAGAGTGAAAGGTGGACCACCGTACAAATAATGTCTAAAATGCTCAATACCAAATTTCATGGCTAAACATTCTTTATCGTGGGTAGAGTAATTTCGTTCATACTTTTTTAGAGACCTGGCCGCGTAAGCGACGGGGTGATATTTTCCGTCGTCCTGCTCTTGAGATAGAACCGCTCCCAAACCCAAATCAGATGCATCTGTATGTAAGACAAATCCCTTAGCTAGATCGGGGTGAGCCAGCACAGGGGCCTCAACAAGACTCTTTTTGAGTAAGTCGAAAGATTGTTGGTGTGTATTATTCCACACAAACCGTACCCCTTTTTTCTTGAGAGAGTACAGGGGGGAAGCCAAATGGGCGAATCCCTTGATAAACTTGGCATAATACGCGCACATTCCTAGAAAACTCTCAACGTCCTTAAGCGTCTTAGGTATCGCTAAATCATGTATGGCCTGAATTCTTTCCTTCAAGGGTTCGACTCCCTGCTCCGAAATGATATGGCCCAAATAAGTAACAGATTTTTTGAGGAAATGACATTTTCCCGGATTCATTTTCAAATCAGCAGCTCGCAGTCGATCGAAAACCTCTTGCATAATTTCAAGATGTTCTGAGAAAGTTTTGGAGAAAATCAGAATGTCATCAATGTAAATAATGCACTTTTTCCATTGCAAGTCTCCCAAAATTCGTTCCATGCATCTTTGAAAGTTTCCTGGTGCACATTTTAGTCCAAACGGTAAAACGTTATATTCAAATTGCCCATGAAAAGTGTTGAAACTGGCCTTTGCCTTAGAATCTTCATCCAACTCAATTTGATTAAATCCCTTACTTAGATCTATCGTCGAGAAGTACTTTGAACCCTTGAGGGAGGTCATAATATCATCAATACGAGGAATCGGGTAAATATCGGGATCGCTAATCTTGTTCACCCGTCTAAAGTCAACGCACAGTCGTAACTTCCCACCTGGTTTAGGTACGTAAATCATGGGAGAACTCCATGGACTAGTAGATGGACGGATTAGACCGTATTTCAACATCTCAGTTAACTCTTCTAATAGAGGCTGTCGCAAATGTACAGGTAGGCGATAGGGCGTAGCGTAAATGGGCTTGGCATCCCCAGTATTGATGTGTGCCTTAAAGATGGTACATTTCCCTATGTCAAAAGAATGTTGCGAAAAACAGTGCTTATTTTGGCGTAGAAGTCCCAAAAATTGTCCTTTTTCAATTTCATTCAAAGAGTCCTCATCGAACGAAATGGCCTGCATGGCTTCGGGCAAGTCCTTCACGGAACACGGTTCAATATTTTTCAAAGAGTTTATCCGAAAGTGATATCCCTCCCGACTCGTTTTAGGATTAGATTTAAACCGGTTGTTCAGCTTTACAACCTCCCCATACTCGTTAACAACTTCCTCATATTTGACTGGTGGTTCCCGGTGTCCAACCCGGTTTCGAGGCGTCACATTACCTAAGGTAGAGTTCTCGTAAACCGTTACGGGTTGTCCAGTCCCGTTGCGCATAAGTACCGGTACACAACGTGATCTCAAATCTACCATGGCAGGGAGCACTTGCACAGCACTGGCATTACCTTCAAATTTAACTACGTCTGGTTCGAATAATCCATCATACTTAAGAGACTCTACACTTTCTACTAGCGCAGGTACGGTCATCTCGGCATAGGGGGGAATAACGACCTGCTTCATAGCAGATACCCGATAAGCAGTTTCCGTAACCGGGGATTGCTGTATTAACTTAGCTACCATGGGGGGTCTACCGGCTTTTAGTAGGCTTAGTTCTCCCTTGTGAAAGCTAAGGTTAAGGTCCCCACCATGTTCATGCAAAAAATCAGTCCCTAGAAGGCAGTCCTCGGCTAAACCCTTGGGAACCAGAAAGGAATGTTCAATCCTGATCCCAGGCGAGTCATAGAATTCAACGGGCAATTTGACAATACCCCTAAATTTCAAAGTTTGACCGTTTATGCCTTCGGCGCGAGGTGGGTGTGCCAGCGGTTGAATGGCTAATTTCAAAAAGTCAACCAAGTTTTCACTCATCAAGCTCAGATTTGCTCCGGTGTCAACTAAGGTCTGTATGGGACGTCCATTTAAGTTTACAAAGATCATGGGCAGCGGTCGGTGTAGAACCGGGGTGTTAGCCCGAGATTCCCCGTGGTTCCTAGTCCGAGAGGGTAGAGTACCAATCAGATGTATCTCGCGATTCCTAGAAGTCACGGGTAGTTTCAAAGGAATCGTGACACTATTTCCGCTCAGAGTGGGCCAAGTAATAGTGTGTTGCCCCAAGTCCAATGAAATTTCTCCAGGAAAGCTAGTCATAAAGTCAGATCCTATAATGCAGTCAACAGTAAGATTATCCACTACCACAAAGGTCCAATCATGGATCGGTAGGGATTCCCGGTTCCTATGAAATAGAACAGGTACAGTTATGGTCCCTACAATTTCGCACTTCCCACCGTTAGCAGTTTGCAAATACTGTGGTATTTCTACCGGATGCGCATCTAATTTGAGTTGTCGCACCAACCCGGTAGTCATAACTGAGACAAGCGATCCTGTATCAAACAAAGCATCTACAGTTTGCCCTAAAATTAGTAACGTCATAAGCAAAGGTACGGTGCGAACCATTAGTACCGAGTGCGCATTGATGGTTCTATCGGGGTTTCCCACGATAGAGCGTGTTTGGACTTGGGAGTTCCCAGCGTTAGCAGCAGAATGAGAGACTCGACGTTTCAGAGGACTAGTAGCGGCGTCGGAATAAGAAACTAGTGACGAGTCGGTGGTTTCATCTCCCGAGTCTGGTTTCTCAAGTGGTCGCTGACATGAGAATCGAACTATATGTCGCTCATTCCTATGTTTCTTATCCAGACTCATATCCACAGTTGGGGAGGCGCAATCAATTCTCTCGTCAGATAAAAGGTTGGCAGAAGCATCACTATCCTTAACATTATAATCGGACATAGAAGAAGCATAGGAAGTGTCCCTAGAGATAGCTTTAGAAGTAGCCTGGCATCTATTGGCGGCCTTACGTAACTTATCATAGTCTAGAGATCTATTGACGGGTCGCAAAGGAATCCGCTCGTCATTTACTGCTAAGGAACCCAATTCTACAGGGGCTTCTTCCTCATCGTCACTAAAGAATCGCTCCGTTACTCGGCGGCCATTTGAGGGTGCAGAAATCACTGGTGCCGCAGCGTTAGTGTCAGGCTTACGGTGACACTTACCTCGAATCCGATTTCTGAATTTGCGACCGCAGGGCGTAACCCAAAACACTATGATACATCCAATAACTACGATAATTATTACCATAAACAACCCATGGTTAAGTTGTAAGGGTACGAAAGGTAAGTGTACGTATTCCTTCATTTGGTCCTGTATAAGGTTCCGAGCTTGTTCATTCTCGTATTCTGCGGTGGATAATTCAGTGAAGTGTAAGGGTATCCTACCTAAAGGGGCGGGTACGACCGTCTCCTTGAGATCAGCTAAGGTGACAGTAGTCCTGGCAATTCCTAACGTACTAGTAAGAATAGTATTACCTATAATAAGATGCAAATAACGGCCATGTTCGAACCAGAGCGTGCCCGTTTCCGGCACTGGTACTCTCTCTCCCTCGGCCACATGATTCAGGGACGGTGACCTAGCTACGATAACTTCGGTATAGTTGGTCCGAATAAGTACTCCCGCGGGCGTAGTACGATATTCAGTGGAGTTATCCAAGACTTTCACTTTAACATAGTCCTTACACGTGCTAAACTCTTTCTCGACCCTGTCTTCGGAGAATGAAATAAGAATCTGTAAACACTTAGCTCTCAGGCTTGTAACGATGGCATTCGGGGGACAGAACCAGAGACCGGGTGCAGTTTTACATTCGGTTACGTCTATCTCACGGACTTCACCGGAATCCAACCGTTGTGCATAGTCCGGCATAGGAGCTAGGGTGGTGATACCGTGTAACCTAGAGTTATAGCCTAAGTTGTGCACTGCATACAGTGGTCTTACCTCCTGTTCCAGTGGTACAGGGATTTCGAGCATGAATCCGAATCGAAGCGAGTTAAAATCAATCTTAATAGGGTAAACTTTGCCAAATTGATAGATGAGACTGGGTTCCTGACTTAGCAAAGAATTGCGCAAGGAGGGATGTGTTTTGATTATCCCCTTCAGAGTTTGCAGATTAACGAGTCCGGGAGTAATTTCGGAACGTAGTCCAGCATGCATTACAGAATTTAAACCTTCACGTAAAGAAGAAGTAAAAATGTGAGCTAGCAGTTGCATGTAAATTTGTCGCATATACGAGAAATTAGAGCATCTTGCCCGAATGATAAGCGTAGTCAAATCTTGAACTGTATGATGTAAAAAGGCGTAAACTTGTTCATTCGCATGCACAATTTTCCGAACCGAGTCTGTAATTTTGATCTGTTCATCTCGAAGAATATGAAATCCCTGTTCCACGGCATTTACCTTAGCATCTAGCTTACCTAGGTGATAGGAGTTAGACAAACTGTTGGCAATACCACCTATGCCTAATGCACCAGCCAGCAGAAATTCGATAAAACGTTTGTGACGTTGCCTACCTGGTTCTATAGGTGGGTAAGAAGTACAGACCCCCGGGGTAGATCGGCATAGGCTGGCCAATAATTTAGAATAAAAATTTGTGTTCAAAACTCCCGAGTATAGCTTTCGGTATTCCGCCTTTATTTGATCAATTTCTTGTTCCAAAAAATCATGCTGGGGACAACTCTGATTTATCATTCGGACACAATACTGATCCGTCTTAGCCTTACCCGTATTAAGGTCAATACAATCCTCCTCATTGGCCCACTCAGGAGGTTTCCATTGAGGGGAGATCGGAGGTACAGCTAGTTGCACAATTAAAGCTAAATACTCAGTCTTCTGTGATATAACGCCTATGCCAGCGGGGCTCAGGACTGCACCCCAGCGAGGCAAAACAACCGTACCTATCTTAGCTATTTCGTCAGCCAAAAAATGAGACGATCCAGTGTCCGGGGCCGATTGAGCATTAGCGGTCGACAACAATAAACCCAACAAAAGCCAAAAAACGGGCGTGCTAAATTTTCTCAACGAACGTATAGCAGCAAAAATAGATAGAAAAGGTACTAAAAACAGTGAAAGGTCAAAAATCCGTGGTGCCTGGGTTTCGTTTTCAATAGTCTCTAACAATTTGTCAGAGTACAATTCGCACTGGATGGCGACAGTCTGCGTTTCACTGACCAATTCGGTTTCGCGAAAACTTTCATAATTACGTGGTTTTACTTCCTCCGAATTAGAGATTGGAATAAAAAGTTCCTCGTCAGTAGAGGTCACAGTACTAGGCGTAAGGGCACCTCTCAATAGACAGGGGGGTTCGTACTGAACCGGACGACAGGTACAAATCATCGGCTGTCGGCACATTAAAACCTTATGTGAGAAGTGTGGGGATGTAAGACATCTCTTGGCGTGTCGCATACAGCGAGGCGAAACTGCTCGCACCGAACGAGCGGAATACTGTCCAGCCGACCCGGAATCAGACCGAGGTTGCCGGTTATAGTGCGGTCGGTGATCATAACATTCGGAGCGATCACTACCTGAGTAAGCAGAGGATCCTGAATAGTTTCGGCCTCGCCCTGGGCTGTCATGGTAATGTCCAGGCTCTTGAGCTCTGGACCGAGAAACCGCGAATTTTGGTCCGTATTCGCGTCTCATCTCTACAGGGAGATCGGACCGCTGGTCTCGACGATCCGACGGTTGACCATTGTCCCGTCGGTGGTCGGACCGATAGCGCTCATTTCTGTTCTGTTGGTCATAATTCCGGTCGTCCCTACGCTCATTATTTCTATTATCTCGACTATCGTAATTTCTATTATTCCTATTATCATAACGTTCCCTGTTACCGTTTCCCGTATTATCGTTATATCTGCCACGATCAAAGTTGTCGCGCCCTTGTCCACCCCGGTTGTCATAATTTCTATTTCGATCAGAATTTCGAAAAGAGCCGCGACTAGACTGAAAATTTTGACTTCTGGCTTGATAAGCTCCTCCTCCCGGTTGTCGGCATTCGCGTCGGACATGACCAGGCTTATTACAGTTAAAACAGGTAATTCCAGGCGGTAAATCACGAGAACGTTCATTTTTCCCTGTGTTAGAAGCTTTTTTGGAATTTTCCGCCTCAAACTTTTCAAAGCGAATTTTCAAATCCCTGACAGCTTTTTCTGCTTCGGCGATTGCCGCTGGAGCGTCTTGCTCCGCTCGAAAGTTAGGCTCCAAGAAAGATGGGTAACCCTCCCCAGGGTACTCTCCCTCCGCCAACTGAGCTCTTTCAACTGCCTTAGCTAGCGTAGTACACCCAGGAGGTACTCTATTTTTGAGATCAGTTCTTAATCCGAAAAGAAACAACCGTAATTTTAACAGTTCAACTTGTTTGTCGGAAAACCCATCCTCCTCCTTGAAACTAAGTCGAGCATACCTATTCAAACGCATTAAATAATCAGCCACGGGTTCCCCTTTTTCCTGCTTCACCTGGAACATGAGGGAGGAAGCGTGGAGTGCGGTATGGGGGGGAACCATAATCTTTTTTGCCTCCGCAATCAGTTCGGTCCACTTACCCCTACTATCCTTGGGCACAGACCGGAAGAGTTCGAGAGCACGCCCTTTCAGAGAACTTGAGAAAGTGTGTATTTTTTGCCATTCATCAAAGTTCATTACGCTGCAAAACCGTTCATACTTTTCAACGTGCTCTTCGAACGATTCCGAGGAGTGACCATGGTGAATGGGAACCGAACTGAAAGCAGTGGCCACCCCTTGGGCCCTAACTACCGCATTGAATTCGGTCAAAGTTTTCGTCAGCGCAGTTAGAGCAACATGTTCGGGTCCAGCCGGAGGCGGCGTGGACGGAGGAGATTCTGGTTGTTCAGGGGGGTTGGGTGGTGTTCCCCCTCCCGTTTCCGCAGGATCAGGCATTCTGAGTCGTACGTACAGTTATCTTACCTAACTAAACAACTAGGTTACGAGACAATATATTGTTATGCAAACAATTATGCGTCACACTCAGTACACTGTTATGTTTCAAACCAATCAACAAGGGTGAGTTCTTTTGGAAAAAATGAGGAGCCCAGAATTTTTCTGAGAAAACAGAGTAACTGATCTTTCCAAAAATTCTGTTTTAAAAACTCCAATATTTTTTCCTCCAAAGGCGGGCTCCACATGTAAAGAAAAGGGTATTTGGGGGTCGTTTTTCTTCAAGTCACAGACAATCCTTTACCTTTTCTTATGAACTGTTGACAATCAAGCCTCCTAAATTTCCTATCTAAGATCACAGGGGTCACAGATTGACTAATTTCAAGCTACTATAGGTTTTATCCAAACTAGGGTTAAGTCCACAAACTTCACGAGAGCTACCTATCTAAATTTCAATAATCACTCGCTCTGACGCAGGTTTAGCCGTGGAAGAGTATCCATAAATGAAATTATTAATTTAATGGTGTGATTACAATTATAGTCATACGATCAATATAATTATCTACAGTTTAAGATACACGATTAACAGAACCATAGGTAAGCATAGACAGAGCACAAGACGATACAAGACACAGACAGACACAATACAGTGAATCCACAGTACAGTCAAGATTCAATTTTAGTTTCTAACCTCAAGTTTTAGGTATCACTCTTTAAAAGTCTCACTCATACGAACCCGTTTATCATCATATTTGTTACCACTGTCAAAACTCACAGTTCAAGCTACCTTGGTAGTCCTGGTCCGTGTGTGTCGTGTTGAATCCAATTGACAGGTCCTCCGATGACGGGAAAAGGAAAAAGGATAAGGAAGTCACAGTAGGAAAAATGCAATCAGAGAAATAGTAGTGGAAAACGTAGAAATACGCTGAGTCGTGGCTGGCCAAGCAAAACAAAATAGCAAGGTCCTCAAAACGACCAACGATCCGAATCCAATTGACTGACCGGTCTCTCCCGTGCAGGGCCCTCGGTCACAAAACAATATTCAGCAAGTCAAAGCCACAACACGGCTAAATTGACAACCAATTCGTAGGACAGCTCAACCACGACTGATTTGAAAATTTAGGGAAAATTTTGGTTCTGGGGAAGACCTGTCAATCATGTGTGCGTGACGTGTAAGGCGGAGCTTGCGGCTCCCTTTCATGTAATGCGTTTTGTGAGTGTGTGTATCGTCATACGTCACTTATCTGTGACGTATGTACCCATCTATCTGGGTGAAGGAGGCTACAAAAAATCCCAAACTTGGACGCATTAACCCCACTTAGTTTCCTGGGGAGATATGTCCCCAAATTTTGTGGTTTTTCGTAAAGAGAATCATAAATTTCCAAATGGACTTTTCTTTTCAAAATTACTTTCCAAGAGGTACAAAATACAGTTCAGCACACGACTTCAAACAGAAACCGCAGATTCGTGACGACACTCAAAATGACCACAGGAACATGCATAAATTTCAAAATATTCAACCAATATCCAAAAGACTTAGCTAGCAATACACACGCGAGAATGATCGTTGTCACCAGAATACTCAGCCACAAAAAACCAAATATACAGCCACAAAAAATATACAAGCCACAAAAAATTAATTGTCACCAAATAGTATTATGGAAAATTAATTGTCACAAAAATACTCAATCACACAAAATTAGCATTAAACTCGGTGAATTCAAGCCTGGACCTAGCATTTCATTTTTCTATCCTCCACACATATTTGCAAGAAGTTGTAATAGGATAATAATAATAATAATAATAATCCTATTATCTTTGCTATTTTATATAGTTGAATAGTCACACGGTTTTCAGCTTGTGACATGAGCCTATAATTGAATGAACTGACAAGCAGTGCTTTATGCTTAATTTTTCTAAGCTAGTAGTGCTATCCACCACTCCTAACTTTTCACCTAAGTTAGGAGCAGCTAAACATAGGAGACTTTCTTTTGTGAGTCACTGGAGTAAGCATACAGTTGGGGTGCGTTGCAAAAGATTCTCCTAAGTATCCTCCTAGGAGGGTGCTTAGGAGGATGTCTGGGAGCTGACTAGGAGGAAGTTAGGAGACCTCGTATGCCCATTTCAAAAGATTTCTCCTAAGTTTAGCTGGCGCTGCTCCTAAACTTAGGAAATTTAGGAGAAAAGTTAGGAGTGGTGGATAGCACTCCTAGCTTAGGAGAATCTTTTGCAACGCGGCCCAGGTGTTCCTAGACATCCTCTTAAGGTGCTGGTATCGTTTTGTGTAAATTTGACCTTACAGGCTCCAATTCTTTATGAAAATGGAATTTTCAAAATGAACTTTCAAAATATGTTATTTTGGTACTCTTTAACATACTGGGACAAGTCCGGTATTCTTAGGCCAAAAGCTATAAGAATGTTTTGGTTTTTGGCCTTAGGCTCCCAGTAGGTAAACGAGAGACCGGATTGGTTGTTATGGCTGGAAAGAGGGCAATGAACATTTTTGCTTTTATAACCTTTGAGCTGTCTCTAGTGGTTAAGTCAGTATAAGCCAAAAACAACTTTTGGGGTCAAAAAATGGTAAATTTCAAGGAAATCAGTTTTTTCAAAATTATTGCCAAATCTTATAGACAATCCTGTCTTCTCTTTACTCAATCGATAAATGGTCTAATTGCACATTTTCTTAATGCCTATTAGCTGGTATTAGTTGCTTTTAGCTAGAGATTTGGGCGAATAACCATTTTGGCAAAACTGCGATTACTTTGTTTTGAACATCGATTTCTCAAAAACTACTCAATGGATTCGCGTGGTTTTTGGCTGGATGAAAATTCGCACTATTGCGGAGGGACATTTTTTTTGGTTTGAGCTGAAAGATCTCCAGCTGCGAGAAAACTGAATACAAAGTTGCGAAATCTCGTGTTACAGTACATTTGCTGAATTTTCTGGAGCATTGAGACGTGTTGAGCCAAATCCAAAAAGGCGTCCCTTGGCTCACATGTCCTTCATATCATGGCACAAGAATAAATTAGTTTTGAGAAATCGATGTTCAAAAATTTTTGGTCTATATTCAGCCTGTCAGATGTCAGTATGTCAGAAAATTTTTACTAATTTTGCTGGTTTCGTAAGCTCATGTGAATGTACAGATCATAAGCTTTAAAACGATGTATAAAGCTCTTTCCAACTACCAAAATTGCGAAAGTCACAGCGTTTCAAAAATCACCACAAAAGCACAGCACAAAAGGATACCAGCACCTTAGGTAGTCTTCAAGAAGGCTACTTAGTAGGATCTCTTTATACCGCCGGAGGCGGTATACTTGTAATGGGTTGACCCATTTCAATTCCTATGTTTTGCATGTAAATTGTTTAGCGCGGAGGATTTCTGTCCTATCTTAAACACTTGTCCCAGTACGCAGGTTTTTTTCGCCCTACAATTTTTCTCTGATTTTTCAATTTTTAGAGCACTGTTGCAGTTGATTTACTTCATTTTCTTTGCTCTGTAAATTGTTTTGCAAATGATCACTGCTTTCCTTTCCTCAGACCTCTGAAAATCGGGCGTTATTTGCCTGTCACTTGATTGGCAGAGGTTTAACAAATCAATAAATAACTAAAACTGTAATTACAATTTTCGTGTGAAAAGATTGATTTTGCGATTGCACTCTATTTGTTTCATCAGTGTTTGCTTAGCTTTAGAATTTAAAATAAATTGTTTAAAATAAACAGATAAATTATAATTGTCTATCCTCGGTTTTGTCGATAAATTTGTAGAAATCAGAGCAGTGTAGTGGTTAGACTGTTCGCTTGGTGCTGGTCCGGACACAGATCGAATCCTTTTCCGGTAGTATCTTAGTTTCACACTTGGCAATGGCAATAAAATACTGCCATTCTTTTGTCTTAGAAACCGCGAATGTTGGGAAGTTGAAAGTTGAAACTAGTCAAATGCTAACGTCACGAAAACGTCATGAAACACGTCAAATGCTACAGTAGGACAATAAGTTCTATGAAAAACTTTCCCTACCTCCCACCACGGAATTGACTGTCACAGAAAATCAATAGGAATACTTAGCACACTTTAACAAGGGAGGGGTATGGGGGCTACGGGACCCATCAAAAATTGAAGGTTCAGTACAAGGGCTACCAAAATCAGGGCTAACGGAAAGGGGACAGTGCCAGGAAAGGCAAGTCAACCTAAAACGTAACGGAAATTTTAACCCGAAATAGCTAAATTTGCCAAAATTGTTTTAAATTTCTAAGAGTTTCCAAACAAATCGAACAATCAAAAAAGCTAACAACTGTTTGCTCAAGAATGGCTGTAAAATAGTTAATTTACCACTAAATTCGCTTAAAAATGAAAAATTGCACTTTTTCTAGAAACTTTTCTGCTTGGACCACCCCCCCCCAATTTGTGACAAGGTACAAGGGCACGTAAAATTTGGGCTAAAACAGGTACAGGATCCTCAGGAATCAGTACCCTTGTTAATGTATGATGCGTACTATTGGAATCGATGGAAGTAATGACGATCTGACGACACAACGAAAGTTCAATATCCCAACGGACAGAAAACCGACCGTTAGCATTGCTCAACAACTCATAAAATGAGGTATCCTTAAGGATTAAACCTAGGGAATACACATTGATGGCATCGTGCCAGTGCATTGGAGATCAGTCGAGATTGCAGTCGGTAGGCATTGCAGGGAATGTCCGTTGGCGCAAAGAAATTACCACCCAGAGGTCATAGAGGTGTTAAACGAAAACAGGATCGTGGATGGCATAATAGGCAAGGATGCCGTGAAAAAACATCTGAAAAGGGAAAAAAACCATTCCGCCGAGGCTGAAAGACCAAACTTGTTTCGCAATCAGCGAAGTTTTCGAAGAAGACGATGGTGGTCAGTCAAAACAAGGCGGCTCCTAAAAGGAGCATGATCTCGCTGCAGATAGTTAATATCTAATACGTCCTAGTGGATATTACATACCTAATATAGCCTTTTAAGAACCCTTTTAGTCACCCCGTTTGGAGTTGTAAGCAGAGTTATTCTAGGGGGGGGGCTTAGGGGTTTCACAGGACAGTGCAGGACTTCCGCACAGCTGACTTGAGCTCAGACCCCTTTCATCGGATGAATATCTCACTCAAATCCGGTTTCATCTTGTTGTGCGCAAACTTTGAGCAAAGGTTTTGGAAAATTCGGTTTCTATTCATTCACGCTATCAGAAAAAAATTGGCAGCCGTCGAAACTGCCGAATATCCTCTATCTTGATAAATAGTATCCCAGCCACTGGTTATGGTCAGACGAATGCAGTGCAGGAGTCGATAAGTTTTGGGGAGGGGGAGTGGGGGTGAAGCGACGCCGAAAGCTGTAGAAAAACAGAATTGACCGGTTTTTGGCCGAAATAGCTGGAAAAGTGTTTTCCGGTCCAAGTACAGTGAATGACCTAACCAGAAATTCCCAAGCGTGAATGCTAACGACAATCACTTTGAGGCTGAGCTGAGAAATCATGCTGACACAGTAAACAACACTAGTTCGAGAATTTCAGAATTTAGTTAGTAGGCGATAGTTTTCAGAAAAATTTTGAAAACTTAGTGACAGTTGAAGTCGCAATCACTTGCAATTCAGCTAGGTTAGGTATAGCTTGACTGTGCTTACAGTCACATCTAATATGTATCAAATCAAGCGCGTGCTAGAAGAGCTTCTGCAAACTGACAGCAATCACTCAATCCTAATTTGCATATTGTTGAACTGACCAATAAAAGCAATTTCTACTTTCAACCGGCGGGGGAATGTAGTTAATATTTCGCGTCATAGAACACAAAATTATGCCAAGGGCCCCTGTCAGAAGTGTCACGAAAATATAAAATTTTTAGAACAATTAGTTAAAGTGGTTGCAAGAAACATAACGTCGCGAAACAGCATGCACCTGAAGTTCAGCATTACAACAAAGCCCCCTCCTGGCAAAAACATGAAAAGAAGCGAGAGCAGTGCTATTGATAGGCATAATCTTAAGCCTAGTTTCTGCGCAGTTCGATCAGACCCAGTTTCGATAACAGCTATCTCGCCTTTAGGCGAGATAAAAAGATTTTCAACTTCTGGAGCTGAGATCAGTATAGACCAGAATTCAATACATCTCGGTGGAACCTCCAATAGAACAACAAGCTTTGGCTCTTTTAAAGCTTGAAATTTAATTTTAACATTCTCTTAAGCTGGCGACTGACTGCAGTAAACAAGGATAGCCGACATAAATACAAACATGCAAATTAGCTTGTTGACGTAAACAATTAGAATTATTTCCGCATTATAGTCTTATCCCTTATCACTTTCTCACTTTTCATTTCGTTCGTTTCATTCATTAGCCTTCATCTCATTCATAATATCATGTCGCGATATGAAAGCTAAACAAAAATAGAGAACAGATATCATTTTTGTCTTCAACTGTTCAATTTCATCGGCAGGAGTTTTCGAGGTCGCTGAACACGTTCATCGTTCCGGTATATTCATATTTGCAAGAAGTTGTAATAGGATAATAATAATAATCCTATAATCGTTGCTATTTTATATAGTTAAATAGTCACACGCTTTTCAGCTAGTGACTTGAGCATATTGAATGAACTGACAAGCAGTGCTGTATGCTTAATTTTTCTAAGCTAGGCGTGCTATCCACCACTCCTAACTTTTCACCTTGACTCACTGGTGTAAGTATACTGGTATGTTTAAGTAGCCAAGTCTTCTAACTTTCTCCTAGACATCCTCTTATATAGTCTTCTAGAAGGTTACTTCGTAGGATCTTTTGCAACGAACCCGGCCTAGAGTTGCTAATACAGTAGCCCTTTCAGTTCTGAGGTTTTTGGACTATCCCCCTTCTTTTTTGACCAGGTAGAAGGGAATGCGCTACCAGAAAAAAAATCCGCCTTCCGCTAAGATTTGAACCCTCAGCCTTTCGTCTGCCTACAGTTCGGAGAAAACTCTGTCAATCGCAACAGGCAAACTGACTTGAGATATCGCAGTCGGCGTGCAAGAGATTCTGAATTGGCTTGGTAGAGTATGACTGATTGTGACCAAAGGTTGCAGGTCCGATCCCCGCTGGATGCCAGTTTTGGATCACGAGCTTCCGCAATGACCTTTCTTTCTTTTTTCTTTTTCTTCGGATCTTTCTTTTCTTCTTTTATAATATGTAGATAGCCACCAAACTTTCTCCTAAAGTCCGTCACTTTAAACTAACTTTAAACTCGGTAGGCTTGATCTTGAATAAGAAAATATTTGTCCGGAAGTTTATGACAAAATATCACCGAACTAGTCATTATTAGATACTCACAAAGTCCCGAACACTCCGGACTATTTGTGACTAAATATAATCAGTCAGAAAACGTGTAGACTAAAAATTCAATTAGTGCAGAAATTTTGCGACTAAAAGGTCTACCCATCAGGGCGAATTTAACGTGACGGACCTAATATGTAGCAAGCACAAATAAAACCAAGATTAAACTAATCTAGGAGGGATCCCATAAACTTCGTCCTGAAAAAACTCCAAAGAATTCTGCTAGATTTTGGGAGAGTATTAGGAGGAAAGAAAAAATGAAAAGGTTTCTAAATTCTGTTTCTTCCTAATAGTTTAGCTGCAGACTAGGTTACTTCTGCTTTTCTAGGCACCTAAAATCTTTCAGTGGAAGCCCGACCGTCGGGAAAAAGAATTCGAAATTAAGCTACGGTGGAATAGAGCCATTCATGGCTTCTCCAATAGAAGAGTCATATCTCAACAGTTAGGTAACATCCAGTCCTCTGCTATAAAGCTTCATTTTAATCTGGCTCAAATCTTGTCCATACTCAGAACAATTCCGTTTATGCTAAAAAGATTTGTTCATCAGAAATCGAACTAGTTTGAGACAATCAGACGTTTTTTCCTTTCAACTAGTTCCCCCAGAAAATAAAAGCTTTTGCTGGGGTCTTGATCTGAAGTGTAGGCAATGTAGGTTCAATAATTTGAAAATCAAAGCCCTGAATTTATTAGAGTTTCAAGTTGCTAATTTCGATGTGCTAAAAATATCAGGTCTTATAATTTCAAAGACAATTACAGAATGCAGATTGATAGAATTAAACTTTTAATAATCTCTACTGTGAGTAATACATATAATACAGTGTAATTAGTGTACTGGGGCGCGTAATACTGCACAGAAGTATAGACAACAGTATGCGGCATATGTACTCTCTTGAAGTAAGAGTAAAAACTACGTCAAACTTAAATTTATTGGAACCTCAGCCACAATCAGTCAGTCGGCTATAAAAACTTTACAATTAGGGAAGGATAATTATAAACTAAATAAACTAATTATAATCTAATTATTACGTTTATTAAGTCTTTGTTGAAGTGAATTGTATCCGTTTCGAGCTTCAGCACGTAACGGAAATCTACACACAAGAAGTACCTAATGTATTTTCACAAGAAGTGAGAAATGGACCAAAAATTGCTTTTTTGCTTCGCAAGTTTTTGCAAAACATGCTGATAATAGACTAAGTTTAGCTATCCAAAATAGACAATTAGGCAAAATAGGTTCTTCCACATACGATCCACCCGAATTTTATCCCGAAGGGCTCGGTTAAATTTGAACCATTAAAATAAAGTAAATTTTTGTGACCTGAATGGAAGCTACCACCGTTGTCAAGTTTGATCAAAGCAATCCAGTTCAGAGAAAACTGTTAAAATGCTATATCGGCTCTGTATAATATCATAACATGTGTTACTTTCAGTCAAATTTAACAATTTGCCTGTTTACTGTTTTAGGCAAATCATCCCTATTCGATCAGGACGAAGCGCCCAGCCTAATCAGCAGTTTTGATCTGAAAAATCGCAAAAAGAGTCTCAGTAAATTATTTTCATCGCATCGAAATTCGACTGCTTCTCAGCAACAGTTGCAACAGAATGGCGACTCCCCACAGCCGCCTGTACTCCTGGCAAAATCCGAAGAGCTAAGCAAACTGACGGCTACCTCCTTTCCCCTGATTCCGTTAAATCTGGTTGCGGCAAATTCCGTCCCTCCCGGTTCCGGACCCGCTCCGGAAACCGGGCTCAGTTCCGGAAACACGGATTTGGCGACAACGGCCGGAATCGGTTTCCTCAAACTGTCACTCCAGTATTTTCCGGTTCGAAAACGACTCCGAGTTTCCGTCAACAAGGCGGAAAATCTGGGCGGTCAGCTGAGACCCGAAAAAGAGCTGAACACTTATGTGAAACTCTACCTGATGCCCGGAAAACTGCAACGACAGCAGAGTCGGGTTGTGAAACGGACTCGGGACGCCCTGTTTAATGAGGAATTCTTTTTTGACAATGTTCGACAGGAGGATATGAAGGATATCAGTCTGTCACTCAAAGTGTATCATCATGCAAGTCGGCATCTTCAAAAGGATCAGGTGATCGGGATCATTGACCTGCCGCTGGGCTCAGTTACCGGCCTTCTTACCAAGAAGGAGATCAAGCTCACTAAATCCCTACAGCCCAAAGTTAATCCTAAGGTACATACGTACATTGGTGAAGTGTCTCAAGCCTAATTTTGATTTCAAAATTTAAAATCAAAATTAATCTTAATCAAAATACACAAATCCTTGGATCAAACTTTTTTCGGACTAACAAGCGAATACAAATCGGAAGTGTTTTCGGACTGTTGTTGGTGTATGACAGCTTTGATTCGGAACTTAAGTTCATCAAAATCTCTTAGATTCGAATATGATTGCAGTCGAGAAGTTGCAAAAAGCAATATTTTAACAGAAATTAAGCAAAATATCACCATATTTTAACTGAAACTGGGTCAGTTGGTTTTTGCAACTTCTGACCTCTGGGAGATGAGGATGAGCATTTGATAAAAATTGATTATGTGGTGGTGTGGAATTTTCATTCATTGATTACGAACCATTTTGTTACTGATGACATTGCAGGCCCACAATTAACCTTGTTTATAAAACTAATTTGCATAATTTGTTTGTTTATTTCAGCGCCTTGGTCGACTCACCATCGGTACCTGTCTGGAAAAGGATGCTAAGAGACTCACAATCAATCTACTCAAGGCTGAACAGCTGCCAAAGTTCGGTATCAGCGGACCTCCAGGTGAGAAAAATGAAAAAGAAAATTAAAAATGAAAAGAAAAATTAAACTTTAAATAGAAATTGCTGAATGTTGTAGTTCGGCTGGCACTCAACTAGAAGTTAAATTACAGGATCGTAGTCCTACTTTTTTCCTTTGAAAAAGAGTGAGACTTTTCATTTTGCCGCCCAACGATGCTCCGACTTGAATTCGCCAATTCTGGAGATTGCTAATTTTCGTACGCTTTCCCGGTGGAATTTGAACGTTGATAATGCAAAGACCTCTTTCTAAAAGGGAGAACAAATATGGTTCACATTTCACAAACAGTGTAGACAGAACAGTACAAGAGACTCAAACCAGTTTGTTTTACAAAACCCTTTTGTTTTATTATCTGCAGAAGTGATTGCAGTCCATAGTTTCGACTGGAAAGTTTTATAAGAGTTGTTCTAACTTATGACTTAACTTGACACCTCAGGTGAACATGGGGGGAGGGAGGATTTCCCCCATGGCGAAGTCGCCCAAATGGGGTACAAAAATCGCTCCAACAGGAGGCACGAAATTGGCTACCTAAGGGGTAACCAAATTGCCCAAAACAAGATTTAGGTATGACTAAGGAAGCGTGTCAAAAATAAAATCGCGTAAACGATAAAAATTACAAGAATTAGAAACGTTTTCTTTCAAGTTTACACGAATTTTACACGTTTCTTTTTATGGCAGTTTTTGTCCATGCTTTTTGTATTCCGGCAGAAACAGCTTCTTGTTTGTTTTGATAACTTGGAAATAGGTGCACAAAAAGTTAAGTCAAAGGTTTTTAATTCACTTTATTACAGCACTGGCTTGCTACTTTGACTGGACTAGGTTACAAAAATTTCAAAAATGATCTTATCAAAGCAAGCCGCTTACACGATTTTTGCACGAATTAAATCGCGTGAATGAATCGTGTACACGATGAATTTCAGGCACCATTTTTGACACGGTTCCTAAAATTCTTTCGGAGTGTTTCTCTTAAAATCGCCATTTTCGGCTAGGAACGTCCCCAAAAACTTTGTAAGAAAATTGGCCACAAGGGAAGGAAAATTGCCCAAAAATAGGTTTTAGTACCAAAATTTTCAAAAATTGTTTTTCACTTACAATCACAATTTTTCTAAAAAACGACCGAAAAACGTTGTTTTTGCTAACAAAACTCGCTGTGTTTTGTTAAAAAAACGGCAAAAATCGCTAAACACCGCATTCAGAGGTACGTTTAAGGAAAATCGCTTCCACAAGGGGTACCCAAATTTGCTTCCACAAGGAGTCAGTGAAATTTGACCTGCCGTTCAGGTATGACTGTAACAATGTCTATTTGCAGATCCCTGCGTTCGAATCACGGTGGAGCAGAGCGGTAAGATTCAGACCAAAACCAGTCGAACCCTCAAACGAACCTGCAACGCGGCGTTCAAGGAAGCCGTCATGTTCCTTGTGGTGACTCATCCGGTCGTTCTGGACTCTACCAACATCACCATATCGATTATCGATACGGCCCGATCCCAGACCGGAGACGATCTGATCGGTCAAGTCTTCCTGGGAACTCTGGGTCGGGAACGGACGGAGCTGGATCAGTGGGAACAGACGATGACCTGCCCTGGGAAGGAGTGTCGGATGACTCACAATCTGCGACACCACAAGGAGGATTGGGAGTGACTCCTCCGGCTGCTTCCTTTCTTTTACTCCCAGCTCCCAATAGTCCCCCCGGCTTTACTTCATTCCAGCTCGCTGTGCTTTGTGCTTTGTGCTTTGTGCTTTGTGCACTTTTCTAGCCTGTGCTCTCGGAGACTAGTTGTAGCACTAGACGATGTCTTCAATCGGTCTTTACAGCAGTTAAAATCTGGGCAGTTAAAAATAGAGAGCCCAAGCTAGAAACAGCCGCTACATTGGTTACCAGACTGAGGAAATCTTTTTAAAGGACTAAGGTTTTTTCTGAAATTCTCCTTTGAAGAAGAGTAAGCCACTAGACTTGTCATCGAGTAGAAGGACTTCTACCAGGCAGTATAAATGTTCCCGAAAAAGTAGTTCAGTTTTGATGGCTACCGCAACTTTTATACACTCTCTGCCCCCGAAGAGGTTTTGAAATAATCCTCAAGCTGTATGATCTGGTTTCACGGATTCTATTGTAACGTTGTGCTAACTAGAGAAGTCTCGTGGCTTACTCTTTCGCCAAGAGTACATAATATATAAGAGTATGCCACTAGGCATGCTGAAGCAAAAGCTATGTTTTGCAAGCTAAGGATTGATTTCACCTTCCCTCCGCAAATTATGAAGACCCTAGCAAACAAAACCGCAATGCTTGAGAACTGAACTCGTAGCGGACTCGAATTGTTTTCGAGCTTAATGCTCGGAGAGCGAGCAAAAGAGTGATTTGGGGGAGGTCACGAGACTGCGAGGAATTAGTACAGCCCAGTTTTTGCTCTGAAAACAGAAAGCATACTTAGTGGCTATAATTTTCCAATTAAATTCTGACGCATCTTATAGACTGTGACAAAACACGGTTGGTTATGCTTTATGATCTTTTGTGCTAACTGTACGTGTTTTATACTCATATTTATTATAGTATTATCTAAACCAAAGCTGTGATCCTTCATATGTATCATCTGTATATATTATCATTTATTAAAAGATTTTGAGTGTGGGTTCTTCCACAAATCAGTCAGGTATGTATATATATAGCTCTGAGCCTAGTTGTTTGAGTCAAGTTTGGCCGTAGTCGGAATATAGTTCCCGTAGGATTGAAATGGCGAACAAGGAAAAACGATGTCACTACAGCAGCTCAGGTCAAAAAAGTTTCAGTCTCAGCTGAAAATTGAACCGACAGCTTTCAGATTGGGGCCTTTCCGATTCGCCCACTGAGAAACAATCGAGCCAAGCTTAGGGGGTCCATTTTTGGGTCATTTTCGGCTTTCGCCGATGCCGCTGGTTTTTACATGCTTGATATTCCAAACGGTATATTTATAGAGTCGCATTTTAAAAATAAAGTCGCAAGTCTTTATTGTCGTTGTCCAATAATTTCGCCTCAAAGTTAAGGACTAAAGTCTGACACAAAAATGTGTGTACAAAACTTGTAGGGCCTCCAGTGAACTAAATAAACGTCGTAACCCCATAAAATCATATATTTCCGGAATCCTTTCAGCGAGACAAACATTTTTATAACATTTAAAATTTTTAAAAATTTCAAAAATTTTAAAATATCGGTTTTTCGGGGAATTTTTTCGGACCGTTCAAGCTATTCAGCTCGTTGTTTCAGAAAACTTTTCCCGTCAGAAGACGCATCGATTGACACAAGAACGAAAAACATCGGTTAAGAAATAAGCATTTTATTCCAAAATTTCGTTTTTCCATTTCCTTTGATGTTTGCCGCTTTTTTCAACTTTGACTGGTTATTACTTGCGACCCGCTCAGCGGAAACTTTTTTCGATTAGATTTTCAGGACCGCCTAGGCGCCCGCTTTCACCTGATACATGTGGTATTTCAAATTTTGAAAGATTTTTTTAAAAAATATCACTTTTTGACCAAAAATTTCGGCAAAGCAGATTTAGCAAAAGTGAGTAAAAATATCATAATCATAAAATTCAAGCTGAGCTGAATCCAACGATATAAAGCCTTTGTTGCTACGACTTATATTGCGCCAGCAATGAATTTTTAAACAATACCCTTATTTCCGCTGGTTTTTGGCTCTCTTTGATGTTGCCGCCGTGATTTGACTGAAGCAGTGTAAACTAGCAAAACCAGCTGAAATAAGGGATATTGTTCAAAAATTCATTGCTGGCTTAATATAAGTCGTAGGAACAAAAGCTTTATATCGTTGGATTCAGCTCAGCTTGAATTTTATGATTATTGTATTTTTACTCACTTTTACTAAATCTGCTTTGCCGAACCTTTTGGTCAAAAAGTGGTAATTTTCAAAAAATCTGCTTTCAAAATTTGAAATACCACATATATAAGGTGAAAGCGGGCGCCTAGGCGGTCCTGAAAATCTAATCGAAAAAATTTTCCGTTGAGCGGGTCGCAAGTAATAACCAGTCAAAGTTGAAAAAAGCGGCAAACATCAAAGGAAATGGAAAAACGAAATTTTGGAATAAAATGCGTATTTCTTAACCGATTTTTTTCGTTCTTGTGTCAATCGATGCGTCTTCTGATGGGAAAATTTTTCTGAAACAACGAGCTGAATAACTTGAACGGTCCGAAAAAATTCCCCGAAAAACCGATATTTTAAAATTTTTGAAATTTTAAAAAATTTTAAATTTTATGAAAATGTTTGTCTCGCTACAAGGATTCCGAAAATATATGGGTTTTATGGGGTTACGACGTATATTGAGTTCACTGGAGGCGTTACAGATTTTGTACACACATTTTTGTGTCAGACTTTAGTTTGCTTAAGAGGGGGGGATCACTTTTTCGCCGATTTTTCGACCATCTCCAATTTTGCTCATTTTCACATATTTTGTAGTCCCCACGGGTCCTCAAAACAAGACAAGTGCGTTTTGCGTAATATTGCTTCTTTCGTTCTGTACAGCCCTTCAAAGGTGATCTTGACATGTGTTCAACATAGGAAAATGGAAAAGTTAGGTTAAAAAGTTTGTGGCAGAAAAATTTTTTGCTGTATGACAGATACAGCGCTGAAACTTTCCACATATGTCAAGGACATATTGTAGAGTGCAGCTGTCTAGTTTGGTGCAATTCTGTTGAGTGGCGGATTTTTGGTGAATTTTAAAGTCAGAATTTTGGAAAATCCAGCGTTTTTGGACTATGAAAAACAGGACCTACAGTACTCTTTTGCTTGTCCTGAACGATTGGCGAAAGCTACAGAAATGGCCAATAGATAGCTGCACTCTACACATAAAAATACGTCTTATGAAAGTATTCGCAAGTTTCCATCAACTATAGTAAGCTCAAAAAGCTTGCCACAAAAACAGCAAATTTTGGTAAAAATGGCTATTTTTCATAATTTTCACATTCTTTTGATAATCTCTCGCTCATTATGTGACAAAAAATCACCAAACTTGGCAGATTAATATATCCACGCCTGCCACATAATGTGGCCAAAACAAATGCGTCAATATTGAACATGGCTGCTGTGGCGGCACCTTTTATCTTTACAGGTGGAAAATGCCAATTTTTAAATTTTTTCAAATATAGACAAATTGGGTATCAATCGATAGCTAATGGAACGAGGAGAACTTTTCTCATAGAACTACATATGGGTCCAAAATGCTGTCTGTGCAAGATAAAACTAGTTAAAGTCACATACTGGACAGTCCTCCAAAGTTAGGTCAGTGCAGCACTCAAGCTTGCATTGTGAACGCCTGGATAGCTAGCCTTGAGCCACGTCTGGCGCAAAATATTACCTTAGTAAAGGCTTTAATTTGGTGTATCGGTCAATCCTATTCTCGATCTCGTTCGGTCTCCACCTGACCTTGCAGGGCTCATCACCAGAATTTTCAAGTTTTACAGCTTTGAACCTGGATAACTCTGTCACAGTTTGATTTGGAACACTAATATTTGGTCTTGTTTTTCAGAACATATGGGGGCATATTATGTGTGAAAATGAGGGAAATCCGTGACTATCGATTTTTGACCAAAGTGACCCCCCCCCTTAAGCATAGACAGTGAGAAAAGTTGTCATTTTTTGTGTGCGTCAAAAAATTTCCTGACAAACGTAAATGTATCTGCAAATTTTTACATTAAATTGTAAAGAATTAATATTAGATGTTAAACTGTGGAACCTTAGAATTGGAATTATAAATTAGGCCTTTAATTTTTTTATTTAATTTTTGAAGAAAAATAAATTAACCCAATCTTATCATCAAGTCATATTTTAAGTTTTCCAAAATTAATTTAAAAACTTTGAATGCCTAAATTAACATTTTAATGCCGCAGTTCTGCAGTAAAATATTTTGGCATTAATTTAATGTGAGAATTCTGCAGATTCATAAACGCTTGTCGGGAGATTTTTGGCATAAGCAAAAAATGATCCTTTTTTCACTGCTTACGTTTAACATAGGAGACCACAACTTTGATTTGAGATTACTCGCCGACCGTGAGACTTGCTACTTTAAACAAAACTCGTGAAAATACTCCATTTGGACAATAAAATAGGTACAAATCACCGAGATCGGAGAAAGTTGAAAAATTATCCAAAAATGGATCCCCACCCCTTAAGACTGATTCTGATTTCGTTGTTGGTTTACTTGAGTCTACAGAGGTCAACAAAACAAGACATCAGAAGTAAATAGGACCAGGCAACACATATAGTACAGTACAAATTAATTCAAATACAAATTAATTCAAATACAAATTAATACAAATTCAAAAAATAAATACTATTAGTACAAATAAATTCGAAATGCAAGGAAGGATACATCAGTCTCTAGTACAGAGATTGGACATTAGAGTCACTCCAGCACCTGTGATCCGAAAAATTCGGGTCTCGGGTGGGATTCGAACCCACGACATCCGGATTAAAGCCCCGAAGCTCTGCCAACTGCTGAGCCAGCGAGGCCACTGTTGCATCAAGCTAGACGGAGTTCGTATCCAAATTGAAGTGACAGTAAACGCCCAAGTGAACCGCTATTGCTTCCGGTCAGCATTGCAATACTTTCTGTGACATTTCTAGCCTCTGAAGGGAACGCCAGAGAAATAAAGCATTAATACAAACATGACACATATCGACAGACGGATATCGCATGTTAGGTCTTTTTACAAATTCTAGACTACAAATAGTTTACATTTTACATTTTACATTTTACATTCTACATTTTACAAATTCTACCACTAAAAATCACTGGATCATTTGCATATATATAGGACAAAGCAAAATATACAACAGAAAACATTATCTTACAGCAGAGCTCAGATGTTGTTTTAAAAGTTGATTAAAAACAACTTTTCCTTTTTTGAAAATAATATGGCTTAGCATTTTCATTTAGTGTTGAGCTTTAAATGTGCAGACAAACATGATTTTTGTTGTTAGTGAAAAACCAGGGACCAAAGTTATCAACCGCCATACCACCAGTAAGTCGCTGACTCAGATTAACTTGACACTTTTGTCACGTGAATTCTAGCGAGCTAAGCCGTTGACAACATTAGTAACCCAGAGCTGAAAATTAGTTTGTCATCATCATCATCATCATCATCATCATCACCAGTTTTTGTGAAATTTGTTTCCACTTTACACCATACTATGTCCTTCATAGCCTGCAGTTCCCGGCAGACCTCCGTTTCCAATTAGGGCTGCATCGACCCCGTCCCCATAACCGACCGGTCGGTGGGGGAATTTTGGGGATCGACTGAATGAGCGACGAATTTGACTTCCCCTGCGAATCACCTCCGCTCTAATGGAGTCCACCCGTTCAATGGAGCGTTCGATGGTCGATTCCACCACTGGATGTAGGTTGCCACAGCATCGAAACGCACAGACACAACCTGGAACAAAACTCTGAAGCAGTAGTAAATTTATGCCGGTATGGGAACGGTGTTGCACTCTGTAGATTTGGTTTATCGGAGTTCAAATATGTCTGAATCATTTTTAATCTACAGCCTGCTCCCATACGGCTGGCATAAATCTACTACTACCAGGTCCGAATCACTAATTTGAATTATTAAACAAAGAATTGCAATTGGCTGGTTCGATCCTTGCCCTGGGCACTTTTCTTCACATCTTTCATTCCTAATTTCACACTTTCACACTAAAATTGAGCAAACGAAAAGAAAGCCAGAAAAATTAAACATCCGGCAGGATTTGAACCCAAAGCGTTTCGTGTGCCATAACGCACCGCTCTGCCAACTGAGCTACCGGGATCAGAATAGCACCAAACTAGCTGGAGTCTATGCTACAATTTTCTAATTACTCCATGTCTGTCCTATTAGCAGCAATTACAACAAGAAGATGAAGTAAACTCGGGCTGGCAGCCGTATAGACGGCAGTAATCATAAAGAAATAATGAAAAACGCCTGCCCTGCAGTCACTAAGGCAAAGCCTTAGTCCAAAACAAGGTTTATCTCCTACCAGCAATGATACAGACAAGAACCACAGCCACGCCAATGGAAATGATCAAAAACAGCGTCCCGGTATCAACGGGTCGCTCCGGCTCTCCGTTCATCTCCAACTCCATCTGGTACAGGAGTCGCTCCAGAGCCTTCCGATACTGCTTCTGCTGCAACAGTGGAGTCACTTGTCGCTCCATTGCGCTCAACTCACTGGGGGTGATGTACTTTTTCGTCAGACGACCAAGGATTATTTCCAGCTGAAAGTAGCATACAGATTAGCAACAGAAAATCCACAAAAATCTTAGATTGAGCTGTGTTGTAATTGTAATTCCCTAAATAGGTCTACATATGTAACTAAATTCTTGTCAATGTTTTCATGTAATATGGAAATCTATCCTGAACTAAGTAGTGTTCGTATACATAAATAAATTCTTCCCAAGTTTTTTGTTGTGGAAAAATACTCGGTCTACAATTTATTTTAATTCGACTCCCAAACATACACCTAAACCATACATTGTAAATAGTCCGGTCAAGGTTCAAAAATTTTTTCGAAGACTTTAAATTCTAAATTAAGTTAAAATTAAATTTTTAAAATTTTTTAGAATTAGATTTCTAAATCAGTGTCACTCACCTTATTGTGATATTCCCAGTAAAGAACCAGAGCGTAGTTACCACAATCGCCCAAGGCCCATCTCCCGCTCAGCTTTTGGGCAAATTCAAGGGAAACAGTTTGGATCATTCTAAAACAAAAATATACTTTATACCATGAGTGCATAATTGCACTATATATAAGAAGAAGAGTAAGCCACTAGAGGGCTCCTCTTCTTGGCGTTGCGTAACGGTGCTCCGACCACAATACGCGAATGTTCCCCCGTTTGGGGGGGGTCGACAGGCATACCCCCTCCCCGTTTGGTGGGGGGGGGGGGTTTGCCAAAGGGGTCCCCGTTTGGAGGGGGGTCGCCAAGACAGGCTAAGTTTGGCTGAATCTGATTGGCTGTTGGCGACCCTCCCCCCAATTGGGGACCCCTTTTGCACCCCCCCCCCTCCCACCGAATGGGGGCCACTTTTTGAAACCCCCCCCCCCCCCCCAAACGGGGACCCATTTTCAATTAGAACAAAAACTACCGTAATCCTTTGCTAGACCCCCCCAAACGAAGGTTCTGCAATCTGATTGGCTGTTGAGTACCCGCCCCACCAAACGGGGACCTCTTTTCGGCTACCCCCCCCACCAAACGGAGCTTCGTCGATCAGAGCGACCCCCCCCTAAACCGGGGAACATTCGCGTATTGTGGGCGGAGCACCGTTACGCAATGCCATGAAGAGAAGCCCTCTAGTGGCTTACTCTTCTTCTTATATATAGTGCAATTATGCACTCTTGTTTATACTTTATAGGTAATTTATACCCTAGGTAATGATAGGGTTTGCTCCCCAACCCGAATAAGCAACCCTCGTAGACAACAAAGTGTAACCTAATTAAGCAAAACTACGAAAATTTAAAAATAGTATTTCTGATTGGTAGGTTTTAGCACGAAGGTTTAATAGTTGACATTTCTTGTCACGGTAGATATTAAATTTCAGCTACAAAATTTAATTAAATCTGAGTCCCTAGATTTTGTAGTTTCCGTGGTAAAAAAGTCAAGAAAGGACATAATATTTGACGTGACGTTTTAAAAGCCATCTCAAATATCGAGTCGCTTTTATGCCACGGGAACTATTTAATAGTGGCTTGCCCAAAATTTTGTAGCTCCCGTAGCAAGAAAAGTAAGTTAACCTAACTTTAAAACTGATATGTAGTGAAATAATAACAAAAGAAATCTTAAATAAAAAGAAATAAGTTAGTTCATGTTTTCTCATCCACTGCTTATGTTTGCAGTAAATAATAGTATCTAGCGTTAGTTCAGTAACTTCAAAAACTAACATAGTTGATTGCCACAGGAGCTATTTGATTTTCGGTCCAGAATTTATACAATTCAGTCTAAATTTAATTACAGATATCATTTCACTTCAATTTTAAAATGTCCTTCTAGTACAGACTAACTTTTCACTAGGATTAGTGGTGTCAGTATAGATGGTTTTAGCCAGTGCGACGCCCACGACAAATCCGATGGTAATCTCGTTCCCGCCAGCGTTCTCCGTTATGCACTGACTTCGACGCTGGCAGTGACACGGCGTCGTATCTGCCAGATTCATCAGCTGCTTGCCCACATTCAATCCTGAAAGTTAACATAAACTTAAAGATTTTAGGCAAAGCTAAGCTAAAACCGAAAGTCCCACTTTAGCTATGTTAGGGCTAAATTTTAAATTTTTTTGGAATAAAATTTTTCGCTTTGTTTTCTTCAGGGACATGCGCGCGGGACATATTTTCACGCTTTTGCACTATTTTATTGGGTGTGCGTTAGTTTCAGTGAGGCTCAGGTAAATACATAATTATTATGCTTTCACCATGTATTTTGCCCTTTATAACTCTCCACGTCATACTCTTTGCAGTGAAGGCAAAAACAATGCTATGCGCGCTACCGCCTGCACCCCCTCCACAAATTGATCAATCTTCCCCTGGGTACCCCAACGAGGGTGGCTCCTTCCCTAGCATAATTTGGGAAGAGGGTCTAAGCTTCTATGTATGCATGCACGTACAAAATGCACTAAGCTCTGTGAGCGACCCCTGGGGCCGTTAGCGTACCGAGCATAGTTTTTGCTTTCACAGACATGGATTATAGGACGCTTGTCATACTCTTATGTATTATGTACTCTTGATCTGCACGATCAGTCTCATTGAGCAAATGATCAGGATCGCAGAGAAAGGCACAACGACAGCCTCCGCAGGCCTCCGTTCTCAGATCTGGATAGGTCCGGTAGGTCCATTCGTCCCGGAGTTTTTTGGACTCCACACCCCGTGAGACCAGATCCAGCAGAAGGAGACCCTGAACCAGGATGAGGATCAATCTCAAACCTCCCACCTTGGACGACAGATGTCGCGATATGCTCAAAGTACCGTCACCATAGCCTGACATAGAATAAGGGCATACCAGGGGGAGAGAGTAGATTTAAACACGACTGTACACAACGGCAGAATAATACAAGAGTGAAGGGGGGAAGCGAGTGTTGGGTTGAACCCTCCCGCACGAGCGCCCCCTAGTGAAATTGCCCCCAATCACGTAGCTCCCAAAGTCACGAGGGGGAACCCACCCAATCCCACGCATACACGTTGGGGGAGCTACGTGACTTGCAAACGTATCCCAGCCCACTTTGATGATGTTATGAGAAGCCAGGCGGGTAGCTAGCCTAGCTACTCACCAGCAACGGAAAGGTTGATCATGCCAACCTTGATCCGTTACATCAATAGCTACAACGAACAATTTTCGTTTGCAAAAGATTAAGTTGAACTTTGTGTTCCACCGTTTTGCAAAATCAATTCGACGAAGACAAAAACATCCAGGAAGTATCAGAAAAAAGATTTCTCTGACGTTTACGCCCTTGAGTGACAGCTAAGAATTCTATAATAACAGAGTTAGCCTAGACTGTCAAAATGTGGTACAAAAACCTGAGTTACATCCGGTCTTTCCAGGTTGCATAAAAAGTGGACAGAATGAAATTCTGCAGCAATTATTTCCAAGAACGCTGTTTAGTTGACATGTGTACTCTGGAAGGTTTTTTGGGGGACACGGGGACAGGCAAAAAGTGAATTGATTCGTGGTGCCACTGCAGTTGTGACAAATCAGTAACATCTGTTTGCTTGCCTAACCTAACAGCTACAGCTGCTTCAAATATGACCTGAGGGTTGTTTTTGCCAGAAATTGTTTGAGGAAACTTGTAGCCAGACTCATTAAGGTAGGGTTGTTGTTAGAGCTTTGTCTTTTCAACTTCCATTAGCTTCTGCATGGCTCCGCCCTTTATGTCAAAATTTCCGTGTTCACCGTTGCGGAATGGTGAAGTTGAAGAGATTTAAAACTGGGGATCGATTCTCTAATCTTCTGCTAAATCAGGGACAGCGAGACTAGTTTATTACACTGATTTCAACCTTTCAGGCTCATAGATTTTTAAACATTTGTGGCGATTTTAACGCAATCATGGCTTTGCAAAGAAGTAGCAGGTGTAGGAAAGATTGATAAGCCTGATATGGAAATTCAGTTGAAGGCCCAGTGGTGTAGTGGTAAGCACGTTTGTCTGCTGTGGTTCAACCCCCGGCTGGGCCAATTCTTTACTTTCTATCCCTGTAGTTATATTTTCATTAAATTAACTTTCTTCGACTCAAATGATTTTGTTTCAGCTTGAAATCTATCAACTGTTTCATTATTTCTGTGCCCCCTGGTATGCCCTTATTCTATGTCAGGCTATGGTGACGGTACTTTGAGCATATCGCGACATCTGTCGTCCAAGGTGGGAGGTTTGAGATTGATCCTCATCCTGGTTCAGGGTCTCCTTCTGCTGGATCTGGTCTCACGGGGTGTGGAGTCCAAAAAACTCCGGGACGAATGGACCTACCGGACCTATCCAGATCTGAGAACGGAGGCCTGCGGAGGCTGTCGTTGTGCCTTTCTCTGCGATCCTGATCATTTGCTCAATGAGACTGATCGTGAGTTAGGCTGGATCAAGAGTACATAATACATAAGAGTATGACAAGCGTCCTATAATCCATGCCTGTGAAAGCAAAAACTATGCTCGGTACGCTAACGGCCCCAGGGGTCGCTCACAGGGCTTAGTGCATTTTGTACGTGCATGCATACATAGAAGCTTAGACCCTCTTCCCAAATTATGCTAGGGAAGGAGCCACCCTCGTTGGGGTACCCAGGGGAAGATTGATCAATTTGTGGAGGGGGCGCAGGCGGTAGCGCGCATAGCATTGTTTTTGCCTTCACTGCAAAGAGTATGACGTAGAGAGTTATAAAGGGCAAAATACATGGTGAAAGCATAATAATTATGTATTCACCTGAGCCTCACTGAAACTAGCGCACCCAATAAAATAGTGCAAAAAGCGTGAAAATATGTCCCGCGCGCATGTCCCTGAAGAAAACAAAGCGAAAAATTTTATTCCAAAAAAATTTAAAATTTAGCCCTAACATAACTCAATTGGGACTTTCGGTTTTAGCTTAGCTTTGCCTAAAATCTTTAAGTTTATGTTAACTTTCAGGATTGAATGTGGGCAAGCAGCTGATGAATCTGGCAGATACGACGCCGTGTCACTGCCAGCGTCGAAGTCAGTGCATAACGGAGAACGCTGGCGGGAACGAGATTACCATCCGGATTTGTCGTGGAAAATAGGCCTGACCAAAACCATCTATACTGACACCACTAATCCTAGTGAAAAAGTTAGTCTGTACTAGAAGGACATTTTAAAATTGAAGTGAAATGATATCTGTAATTAAATTTAGACTGAATTGTATAAATTCTGGACCGAAAATCAAATAGCTCATGAGACGATAGGCTTATGTTAGTTTTTTGAAGTTACTGAACTCAAACGTTATATTATTTGACTCATTTGAAGCAGTGGATGGGACAACATGAACTAACGTATTTCTTTTATTTAAGATTTCTTTTGTTATTATTTCACAACATATCAGTTTTTAAAGTTAGGTTAACTTACTTTTCTTGCTACGGGAGCTACAAATTTTTGGGAGCAAGCCACTATAAATAGTTCCCGTGGCATAAAAGCGACTCGATATTTGAGATAACTTAAAACGTCACGTCAAATATCATGTTCTTTCCTGATTTACCACGGAAACTACAAAATCTAGGGTCTCAGATTTAATTAAATTTTGTAGCTGAAATTTAATATCTACAGTGACAAGAAATGTCAACTATTAAACCTTCGTGCTAAAATACGAATCAGAAATACTATTTTTGAATTTTCGTGGTTTTTTGTTAGGTTACTTTGTTGTCTACGGGGGTTGCTTATTCGGGTTGGGGAGCAAACCCTATCATTACCAAGGGCCGTACACAAAGCAAGAGTGCATAATTGCACTATATATAAGAAGAAGAGTAAGCCACTGAAACTCTCATGGCGGTGCGCGTAACGGTGCTCCGCCTAATACGCAGTGTTCCCGGTTTTTGGGGAATTCGCTCGTCGACAAGCTCCGTTTGTTGAGAGAATTGCCGAAAATGAGGTCTAGAACGAGACATTTCTTTGGTTGTGTCAGGTGCAGAACTGTCGTTTGAGATTAACTAATACAGTTTGTTCTATTCGAAAATGGGTCCCATTTGGGGGGGGGAATGATTACAAAAAGTGGCCCCCAATCGGTGGGAGGGGGGGGGGTGCAAAAGGGGTCCCCCATTGGGGGGGGGGTCGCCAACAGCCAATCAGATTCGGCAAACAACGCAATGTGGCGACCCCTCCAAACGGGGACGGCAAACCCCCCCACCACGGGGAGAAGTGTGTCGACCCCCCCAAACGGGGGGGGGGGGGGGGGGGGTGTGTGTCTCACAGACACCGTTGCGGCGGCGGGGGGGCCGCGACACTCTTCTTCTTATATATAGTGCAATTATGCGCGCGCGTGGTTTGTAAATATATTTTGTTTTAGAATGATCCAAACTGTTTCAGATTTGGCGAAAACTGACGGGAATGTGGGCGGTGTGAACGACGCTCTCGTTCTTTACTGGGATATCCTGAAAATAGGTGATGTGACACTGATTTAGAAATCTAATTCTAAAATTTTAAAAATTTAATTTTTAGCAAGAATTTAAAGTCTTCGAAAAAAATTGATATTTAGGGATTACAGTACAACACGGCTCAGCCGAGATTTTTCTGAATTTTGTGACGTAGATCTACCGCTACTTTCAGCTGAAGCGGTCGTCGGAAAAAGCACATCACCCCCAGTGAGGGGGCCGTGAGCTCCACTGTTGCAACAAAAGCAATATCTGGGCGGACTCTAGCCACCAATTGGAGATGAGCTGAAACCGGAGCATTTGATATTTTGGACGCGATGCATTTTCGCTGACGTGGACGCGCTAAATATTGCCGGAAATTTTCGGAAATCGGAAACCTTGTTTTGGACAGGCTTTAGCATATGCAGAGACCCAGGCTTCATTATTTTGTTGCGTCTGCTCCGGCTGCCGGTAAGTTTACTTCATCTTCTTGTTAACAGTACTGCCCAACTTCCCCTGGGAGTAATTAAGAAATTGTAGCCGCTAGACTTCCAGTAGTTTGGTCCCGACAATTTTCAGTTGGCAAACTTTGAGCATTCCACTCTTTGCAAGCTGTTTAATTCAAATCCGGCAACTTTCTTTCGTTTGAAGCTCCAATTTTAGTGTGAAATTTAGGAATGAAGATGTGAAGAAAAGTGTCAGGGCTCAATTGCAATTCTTGTTTGAATTCAAGTTAGTGATTCGAACTGCAATTATTTAGATTTATGCCAGCCGTAAATTCCAGATTAAAAATTGACTCAGACATGAGCAGGCTCCGACTAAACAAATCTACAGAGTGCAACACCTTCTTACTGCTGCTTCAGAGTTTGTTCCAGGTTGTGTCTGTGCGTCTTCGATGCTGTGACAACCTACACATCCGGTGGTGGAATCGACCATCGAACGCTCCATTGAACGGGTGAGACCAAGGCGGAAGTGACAAAGTCGGAATAAAAATTAGCTCATTCAGTCGTCCCCCTTCCGCCGACCGGTCGAAATTGGAAACGGAGGTCTGCGGCGAGCATGAAGGACATAGTATGGTGTAAAGTGGAGCGAAATTTTTTTTTTGGTGATGATGATGATGATGTTGTTTGACAAACTAATTTTCAGCTCTGGATTGCTAATGTTATCAGTAACGACGCACGTGTTGAAACTTCGCTAGAATTCACGTGACTGAATATTGTCAAGTTAGTACAATTGGTATATTTAACCTTTAAAAAATCATGTTTGTGTCTGCATTTAAAGCTCAACTTTAAAATGAAAATGTAAATTATATTATTTTCAAAAAAGGAAAAGTTGTTTTTTAAACAATTTTTAAAACGAGCATCTGAAGCTTTCTGCTATACA
>JASAND010028270.1:0-39794 GCA_030248195.1 Trissonchulus latispiculum | reverse complement strand
TAAGACAAATCTTTCAAGTTCGTGCACAGGAATATTCTATAAGATTGATTAGAGATTCTCGGAAAACAATTGATTGCTGTAAGGGGCCTGTCAACGGGCCAATACACTCATTTTGCCTGAAACACATGATAGGCCTGAAAAATAATTATGGACAATATTAGGGTACCTTTCTACTCTCTCGTTGTCCCACATCTGATAAGCTCAGTCCAAGAAATGTCAAACAATTACGACCTAAGGAAGTCGACAATGATTAGGGAAAGAAGTCTTCAATAGCATACAAATTCCATATATTATTGAAGGGTTCTGATAAATGAGGGGTATTGAAAAACCTGATCTAACCACGAAGACCTCTAATTGCATATCCTGTTCGATAGTCTTGGATCAAATTGCTTCCGATGATTCAAGTATCCAACTTTGCGTGGTCATAAAGTACTGACCAAATGTAAGTCAAATTGATAAAATTAGACAGTACCAGATAAAACCTTAGATAAATAATAATAATAATAATAATAATAATAATAATAATAATAATTATACTGATAATAATTAATAGTAAATAATAATAATTTACAAAGCCCATTTTCGCACAGAGGCAGATTTCATCGCGTTTAAACAATTACAAAAGCACACATTTTTCGTATTTTTTATTTTGACTACTTTTTTACTAGTAAAAGTAGCATAAAAGTTTCATAGCTATAGTATTTTTCGGGCGTTCATGTGATTGCGGTACAACAAGTGCGGTCTTCTAAGACTGATTATTTAAATGTGATCTCACAATTGCTATACTCAAAAAGTGTGGTACCCTGAATACATTTATCTATCTATTATAATATAAAATAGTCATCTACTTGTCAGTTCTGTTCTCAAGCGGACCCTCATGCAATGCCAGAACTTCACACCGATCGAATCTGCACAATCTCTCGCAAGACGCGCCATCAAAATTTCAACATTCTGCGAAGAACATTTTTGGATCACCCACAAAATGCTGTAGTTTACCTGGATAACCACGTAGCAAGCCATTCATTCAATGCATTAGGCAGTTCGTCGCCCGACTGCATCAAATTAAAAACTTGTTATTGTAATGTTTGACTAATTGCATAAAACGTCACATGCAAAATTTAATTGTTTGTAGCTAGTTGATAACCTGTGATGCATCATTGAAATCTGATTACTGATCTACAGTTAATGCCGCAAGTTGACATTATTAAGGAATATAGCCCGCTTATAATTAGTTGAAATGGAGAGTTAATAGGAATTTGGTGCTATGAATTGAATCCTATTTCGTATGGATTATAGGGAGGAACATCTAAAAATCTCTAAACATTTTAGATATTCCATTAGATCAGTAACCAGATTCGATGGTGTTTTGACTTATTTCTACGACTGAAGAAGCTTGGTAAAGAATCAGCTGACTTACTCCTAGTCCGTAGGCCATCTGTAAGGACAGTATGGTTTGAGAAAATTTCTGGAAAATCATTCATTGAAGAAGGGAGTTGTATGGAAGATTTATTCCAAGAGCGAGTATATACCATCTGGGCCAGAAAGTGTTCCATACAATTTGATGCGGCAATATCCCAGCGAAAAAGACTAGTAATAACCGGTCGGTGGTATTTATCGAATGGATTGGTAGACATTTAAGGTTTCATCATGCAATATAGAGAACTACAAAAGAACATTGAACAACTGCTACGTAGCAG
The DNA here is from genome assembly GCA_030248195.1 of Trissonchulus latispiculum. Lineage (NCBI taxonomy): Eukaryota > Metazoa > Nematoda > Enoplea > Enoplida > Ironidae > Trissonchulus > Trissonchulus latispiculum. The sequence goes on along the minus strand of JASAND010028270.1, from coordinate 38,097 downwards.
ATATCAATGTTGACGTTTATGGTTAGTAGTTTTTGTTTAATTGCAATATTAATGAAGTTTAAAACTATCTTTCATCTTCTAGTACCTACCCAAGCTCCACATTAATGAACTATGGACCATAGGACTAACTACTGATTATAGTGCAGCAATAATAACCAGTAATAGGTAATTCTCCGGACTCCTTAAAGGAGTAATTTGGGATAGCCATCGACAGACCTTGCGCCATCGCTTGAATGCCATATAATTAATACGCAGATCGTGGGAATCGATTATGGCGGGTAGACAAAATCGTGCGGCACTTAGCCGTAGAGAGCGTGCATATACAAGTATCACAGTTGTACACATAACTATGGGCGTATATATTGTTGGGATGTTGTCTCGTACCCCCAACCCCTAAAAATTTTTAAAACTTAACCGACTATTAAGCTAAAATTCTGTATGGGCATGTTTTCGTTGGTTCGACAAAAGCTTTGCATCTTAAGTTTATATATTTACTTGCACCTAGCTAAGAAGTTGAATCGAAAAACGGACTTCCGAGTCGTGTTCAGCGGCCTAGAAAATCCCCTTTATACAACTTTTCAGCAAAATCGAAGAAAAGAAATCTTTGAGTTTTCCTTTTCGTTCCTCTGCGAAAAAGTTTTACGAAATGTGAACTACTGGTGGTCGAAACCATACCCATACCAAATTTCAGCTCATTTGGTCAAGTTTTAAAAAATTTGAATTGGGTGGGGGGGTAAACGAGACAAGACCCTATTATTCTTATGTATATATTTATATTTATTTTGACTTTATTTCAAAAGCTTTATCACTATCCGGCAAATCACGATGCCCTTTGATCCAGCCAAGTTTTATGGAAAACAAAGCTTGAACTTAGCACTTTCTATACAAGCTTACCGATTATACATCTGGATTTACTTAGTGGGGGCAGCAGTCCCCACCCTTGTTCCCCCATCGACGCACGCCTTTTTTGTCTTCCCCCAGTCTCTGAGATGCCCAGACATAGCCGCATTTAAAAAATTTATTAAGTCGATTTGACTGCGCAGTCATCATTGGACTGAAACAGCCCATTTTGTTACTAAAACTAAATTTTTGAGCAGGTAGCTTTTTAGGTTTTTAGGTAGATAGGCTGTTTAGCTTTGTAAATAGTGCACGCGAAAAACATGCTACATTCTACTTTGTTTGCGATCTTCTTAGACCACTTAGGTTTTTCCCTACTTTGAGTCCCCCCATATTACGTTTATATAGGTTCTTTTCGAGAGCCACCAATTTTTCCGGTTCGAGGTGCGGTGATTTTTTTAGTTTCGTTCGTCCTTTCATTTGGATTTCTGTACGAGTCCACATTGGTATTATGTCTAGCCCACCTTTGCCCTTTTTCTAGAAAAATACTAGCGTTTATATAAATTAGGCATATTCCGTAGGCTGTGCTCAGCTGGAAGCTGTGACAAAGAATCAATTGATCGCTACCTGTACATCGCTCATCTCTATATTGTGAACTGTAATTGTGTTTAACTACTGCGACTTGCAGATTATGCTATTATTTCTTAAAATTCGGCTTCTGATTACTAGCTTATGATGCAAAAATAAGGTCATAAAAATAGTGATGTTCACTTTTCAAAACTTATGTTTCAGAAACCTGTTCACCAGGAAGTATTGGAAAACGATTCTGATACAACAATGCCAGACGCTGAATTTGCATCTTCTGTTCTTTTCGTTCCAGACAAAAGGTAAATAAATTGAAAACGTGTATAGTAATAAGTTGTATGAGGCGAATGCTGGAGCCATTGCTGGAAATTTTTCAGAGTTTAGTCACCACGTTTCACATTAAGCTCACGTATGGGAAAAGGGGGGTATTGTATATGAGAATAGTGCTGTTGCCAAGCCTTCACGAGCAGTGAAAAACCTGCTTTAAAACTACGTAGGTTCCAGGTTAAGGACAGAAAAGTCTGACTAGATCAGCAATTGTATGCTCTCAATATAGCTAGGTTAATAGTGTTTTGATTCTAGCGTCTTTCCACTGTTGAGTAGGTGGCCGCTGCTACTTGAAGAGCATATATGAAAAACTTCCTATAAACCCTGACATCCAATGACACTAAATCTTTCCAACGTTTGCCATTTGTATCCCTACATTTTGAAATCTGTTGTGGCGTCGCCGGTAGTTTTAAGAAATTTCCTCTCCCAGCCACTACGTAGTATTATTTGGAGTTGCTTAGTACACCATTCTTTTCATGAGCTATTTCAAGATGTTTATGTTTATAGACTATTCCTGGTAGATTACAATTCTAAGTTTCTTTTCAGGGTATCGCCATTCCGGGATTGGTTGGAATATTAAGATCTCCAAACTGCCTGCTTTTGCAGAAGCCAAGGTTTGTGCTTGGCTTGCAACACGCCACGAACCCGCCTGAACACGTTGACATCCCAATCTGCAATGTATCACGGAATATTGAAACCCAAAAGCCCTGGTACATTAGACTTTGGTGACATTGCAGAACATGCGGGAAAAACGAACCGTCTCTTCGAACGTGATTCTGATGGACGGCCTATCCAGCCTATCCAGCCTATCCAGCCTATCCAGCCTGACCACGTTTTCCTTTCTAACTCGGACCGTTCCTTTGCCAAATCTACTAGCATTGCACCTGTATCTGCTCAAATTGGCCAATGTCCTCCTTGTCATACTGTCAAAGACGTTCTGGTTATCATAAATTTAATACGAGATAGTGATGTTATGCTGAGTTATTGCTTGGCCGGGACTTCAATTGGTCTTTCTATTGAAGACGTGGTGTTGTCCTGCGCCGTCTTTCCATCTTGCCGTTCCCCACGCCCCGTTGCTCTTCTTCTTCAGTACTTGGCTACATTTTCGAAATCCTGGAACGTGCTAAAACAAACGCGAGTTCACTCACTAAAGAGCTTGCTTTGCTCCATGTACTCGCATTAACAAGAAGACTCTGGCTCGACTCTTAAGCAAACAAAGTAGAATGTAGCATGTTTTTCGCGTGCACTATTTACAAAGCTAAACAACCCATCTATCTAAAAACCTGAAAAGCTACCTGCTCAAAAATTTAGTTTTAGTAACAAAATGGGCTGTTTCAGTCCAATGATGACTGCGCAGTCAAATCGACTTAAAAATTTTTTAAATGCGGCTATGTCTGGGCATCTCAAAGAGACTGGGGGAAGACAAAAAAGGCGTGCGTCGATGGGGGAACAAAGGTGGGGACTACTGCCCCCACTAAGTAAATCCAGATGTATAATCGGTAAGCTTGTATGGAAAGTGCTAAGTTCAAGCTTTGTTTTCCATAAAACTTGGCTGGATCAAAGGGCATCGTTATTTGCCGGATAGTGATAAAGCTTTTCAAATAAAGTAAAAATAAATATAAATATATACATAAGAATAATAGGGTCTTGTCTCGTTTACCCCCCCCCCCCCCACCCAATTCAAATTTTTTAAAACTTGACCAAATGAGCTGAAATTTGGTATGGGTATGGTTTCGACCACCAGTAGTTCAAATTTCGTAAAATTTTTTCGCAAGGGGGGACAGAAAAGGGAAACTCAAAGATTTCTTTTCTTCGATTTTGCTGAAAAGTTGTATAAAGGGATTTTCTGGGCCGCTGAACACTACTCTGAAGTCCGTTTTTCGATTCAGCTTCTTAGCTCGGTGTAAGTAAAGATATAAGCTTAAGATGTAAGCTTTTATATTGAACCGACGATAACATACCCATACAGAATTTTAACTTAATAGTCGGTTAAGTTTTAAAAAATTTGAGTGGTTGGGGGGGTACGAGACAACACCCCAACAATATATACATACATAGTTATGTGTACAACTGTGATACTTGTATATGCACGCTCTCTATGGCTAAGTGCCGCACGATTTTGTCTACCCGCCATAATCGATTCCCACGATCTGTGTATTAATTATATGGCATTCAAGCGATGGCGCAAGGTCTGTCGATGGCTATCCCAAATTACTCCTTTAAGGAGTCCAGGAGAATTACCTATTACTGGTTATTATTGCTGCACTATAATAAGTATTTAGTCCTATGGTCCGTAGTTCATTAATGTGGAGCTTGGGTAGGTACTAGAAGATGAAAGATAGTTTTAAACTTCATTAATATTGCAATTAAACAAAAACTACTGACCATAAACGTCAACATTGATATCTGCTACGTAGCAGTTGTTCAATGTTAGTAGTGTATATCCCCCTACCCCCCCTAACTTTTCAACATCAATCAGTAATCCTCATTGTCTGTTATAACAAGCGGCTCCAATAAGTGACAGCTGATGCAAATATCTATTCCATATTTTATCACGTGACCTACAACAAACCTTAGTAGCTACCTTTGTCTTAATTAGACGTTGCTTTATATACATACTATATATGCCAACTTTACAGATTGTTAAAAAATATAACTTAAAAGGGATATTACAGCTTACGAAAGTTTGGTTGAAGTACAAAACAGGTGCAATTAATCAAAATTGCAACAGCTGTTCAATAATAGGGAAGTAACACCCCTACGCAGAATGACTTCATGCTTAAACCGCTTTAACACTTTTATTAAAATAAGAACCAATGCCTTGGAATTTGAGCAATATTTAACTTTGTACGTAATACCTCGGGAACTTATATCGAATGCGTAATACATAGGTGAAAAATGCCTTAGATTTGTTTTAATGATTTTTGCGTTTATAATCGAAACTGGCTACCCATTAATGCAAATTAACAACATACGGCAACAGCTGTTTCTCTATCAACATCTAGTTTTTATAGTCTATTTTGCCCGACTAGCTACAGCGCCAAAACAAACACAGCAAGGCGCTGCTTACGTAAGAGCTGCTTCGAAAGCAAGCTTAATTGATAATTATTTCTCTCTGGCAGTAGATTCCACTATCTCACAATTCCTGGATTTTGACTGTCTAACCTGGATTTTAAACAAGAACACCCATTACTAACGGCTGCTTGCGTATTCAGGTGCTTAGTAGTAAATTACCAAAACATCAGAAATCACCTTTGATGAACGATTTCAACCGCTGCGCAGTAGGATTGAAACGGTCTGTCTATGTGGCGAACCCTCGGTCCGTTAGTTTACTAAATAAGTTTTGCTCAAAAGCACCAACAAAAAGGTTTATTTACGTAAGTATTTGTAAACCACTTACAATATTTGGCGAAGTCACTTACGTCAGGGATGGGTAAGTACTGACGCAGTATGTTATAAGGCTTACCGTAAGTAGATGGAAAGAAATTAATAAAAGGGGTGCTGTTATAGTGAACTCATCTTACTGTAAATTCTCCTTCACTATGTATGAGTGTTTAGAATGCTCAAAAGTATACCGTCATCGTCAAAGCTTGTACACTCACAAGCTGAGGGCACACAATACTTCAGAAACTGACGGAGAAGATTATGAAACTGAGGACAGCACTGACACCAATGATAGCAGTGCTAGCAGAGAGAAATTGTCACATTTTTGGCAAAATTTGAAAGAAGAGGCCATAGCAAAACACAGGTCGCGCTTAACTCGGATATCAAAGGAATACGAAGAAGATGGTTACTCAAACAAACAAGCAGAAAGAGAAGCTTTTGATGATCTTATCCCACGCATCAGAAGAACTATTAACGGCCTGGTGCTGAATAAATTTGCTGAGCTCATTGCTTTCGGTAATGATCCCATTATAAAGGAGATAATTGATAAAAAGAACGAACTAGTGGATGATAAGGGTATGGAACCATTAGATGCGTATAAAATCGCTGTTGAGAAGAACAGAAGTATAGATGAATACGTTCTCACAAATAGCGACGAGCCTGTGGAAGATGATGGCGAATTTGAAAATCTTTCATCATAGGTATTTGTCGTGTTACCAATTTGTGTAGAAGTTTAAATTGACTCTTCTGTAAGCGTAGACTTACAAGACTAATACTTACGTGCTTGGGTAAGTAAATACTTACGTACTTGGGTTAGCAAATACTTACGTGCTTGGGTAAGTACTTACACTAATTACATGTAAGTAAGGCTAACCTTATTGTTGGCCTTACGTTGTATAGGGACATTGTGTCATTGAGGCATATTCGTTGTTATTGCTTTGAAGATTGTATTTAAATGTAAACCTGTATCTGTAATGGTATCTATTAGTCTAGCAATGTAAGTGCTGTTTGTCGTAAATGTAGCGTTTTAGAAATAAAAAAATAAAAAACAATGACAGCGGTGACAGAGAACCTTCCCGAGGTGCTGTCGTTAAAGCACGCAAAGCGCTGAACAAGTCTTACTCTGTCAGTTATGAAACCTGATTCTCAGTTATAAAATAAAAGAACAGTCATGAAAAGTACGGCGGCGGGGCGGGGCGGAAAAATGTAACTGCAGTGTTCGCAGCACGCTTGCGCCTGCGAGCGGCGTAATACATAGGTAAGCATGGGTATTTTTAAGATTTTTTAATTCCCTACTAGACTCATGAGGCTGTTAACAGCTAGGAGAATAAGCCAACTTTTGTATCATGAAAATAACGTAAGAGTAAGCTATTGTCAGCTATTATTATTGTTAAAAAGTATCAATGAGGGCAGTTATGCCCATTAAAATGCAGGTGGAACTCTAATGTAATAGTAGAAAATTCTTAGCTACCTTCAAATGTTTATTCTGATGATGTAGGAATATTGCAAAATTAAGCTTAAATTGAAAAGGCCATAGATCACCAGATAAATTTATTCCTCTTATTTGGCAGAATTTGGTAAAATAGCAACGAATCCTACGGCGCAGCGGTTGAAATGGTTCATCAAAGGTGATTTCTGATGTTTTGGTAATTTACTACTAAGCACCTGAATACGCAAGCAGCCGTTAGTAATGGGTGTTCTTGTTTAAAATCCAGGTTAGACAGTCAAAATCCAGGAATTGTGAGATAGTGGAATCTACTGCCAGAGAGAAATAATTATCAATTAAGCTTGCTTTCGAAGCAGCTCTTACGTAAGCAGCGCCTTGCTGTGTTTGTTTTGGCGCTGTAGCTAGTCGGGCAAAATAGACTATAAAAACTAGATGTTGATAGAGAAACAGCTGTTGCCGTATGTTGTTAATTTGCATTAATGGGTAGCCAGTTTCGATTATAAACGCAAAAATCATTAAAACAAATCTAAGGCATTTTTCACCTATGTATTACGCATTCGATATAAGTTCCCGAGGTATTACGTACAAAGTTAAATATTGCTCAAATTCCAAGGCATTGGTTCTTATTTTAATAAAAGTGTTAAAGCGGTTTAAGCATGAAGTCATTCTGCGTAGGGGTTACTTCCCTATTATTGAACAGCTGTTGCAATCTTGATTAATTGTACCTGTTTTGTACTTCAACCAAACTTTCGTAAGCTGTAATATCCCTTTTAAGTTATATTTTTTAACAATCTGTAAAGTTGGCATATATAGTATGTATATAAAGCAACGTCTAATTAAGACAAAGGTAGCTACTAAGGTTTGTTGTAGGTCACGTGATAAAATATGGAATAGATATTTGCATCAGCTGTCACTTATTGGAGCCGCTTGTTATAACAGACAATGAGGATTATTGATTGATGTTGAAAAGTTAGGGGGGGTAGGGGGGATATACACTACTAATGTTCTTTGTAGTTCTCATTGCATGGTGAGACGAACCATTCTGAAACCTTAAATGTCTACCAATCCATTCGATAAATACCACCGACCGGTTATTACTAGTCATTTTTCGCTGGGATATTGCCGCATCAAATTGTATGGAACACTTTCTGGCCCGAATCAGGTATATACTCGCTCTTGGAATAAATCTTCCATGTAACTCCCTTCTTCAATGAATGATTTTCCAGAAATTTTCTCAAGCCATACTGTCCTTACGGATGGCTTACAGACTAGGAGTAGGTCAGCTGATTCTTCAAGCTTCTTCAGTCGTAGAAATAAGTCAAAACACCATCGAATCTGGTTCCTGATCTAATGGAATATCTAAAATGTTTAGAGATTTTTAGATGTTCCTCCCTATAGTCCGCCACCCAATAAGGATTCAATTCATAGCACCAAATACTCAATAACTCTCCATTTCAACTAATTATAAGCAGCCTATATTCCTTAATAATGTCAACTTGCGGCATTAATGAATCAGTAATCAGATTTCAATGATGCATAAGGTTATCAACTAGCTACAACCAATTAGAATTTTGCATGTGACGTTTTATGCAATTAGTCAAACATGCAATAATAAGTTTTCAAAATTTGATGCAGTCGGGCGACGAACTGCCTAATGCATTGAATGAATGGCTTGCTACGTGGTTATCAGGTAAACTACAGCATTTTGTGGGTGATCCAAAAATGTTCTTCGCAGAATGTTGCAGTTTATTGATGGCGCGTCTTGCGAGAGATTGTGCAGATTCGATCGGTGTGAAGTTCTGGCATTGCATGAGGTCCCGCTTGAGAACAGAACGACAAGTAGATGACTATGTTATATTATAGTAGATAGATAAATGTATTCAGGGTACCACACTTTTGAGTATAGCAATTGTGAGATCACATTTAAATAATCAGTCTTAGAAGACCGCACTTGTTGTACCGCAATCACATGCTGAACGCCCGAAAATTACTACCTTTATGAAACTTTTATGCTACTTTTATTATTAAAACTAAATAAAAAGTAAGTCAAAATAAAAATACGAAAAATGTGTGCTTTTGTAATTGTTTAAACGCGATGAAATCTGCCTCTGTTAACTAAACATCCAAACTTAAAACCCGAAAATGGGCTTTGTAAATTATTATTATTTACTATTAATTATTATCAATTAATTATTATTATTATTATTATTATTATTATTTATCTAAGGTTTTATCTGGTACTGTCTAATTTTATCAATTTGACTTACGTTTGGTCAGTACTTTTGACCACGCAAGGTTGGATACTTGAATCATCGGAAACAATTTGATCCAAGACTATCGAACAGGATATGCAATTAGAGGTCTTCGTGGTTAGATCAGGTTTTTCAATGCCCCTCATTTATCAGAACCCCTTCAATAATATATGGAATTTGTATGCTACTGAAGACTTCTTTCCCTAATCGTAATAGACTTCCTTAGGTCGTAATTGTTTGACATTTCTTGGACTGAGCTTATCAGATGTGGGACAACAAGAAAGTAGAGGAGATACCCTAATATTATCCATAATTATTTTTCAGGCCTATCATGTGCTTCAGGCAAAATGAGTGTGTTGACCCGTTGACAGGCACCTTACAGCAATCAGTGTTTTCCGAGAATCTCTAATCAGCATGCAGAATTTTCCTGTGCACGAACTTGAAAGATTTGTCTTAAGGGAGTCTGTCGTCTATAGCCACTGCTAATGAATTTTTTATGGAATTTTAAGTCTTCACTGGTTTCTGATTGTGAATATTGTTTGAAGACTTTGCTTGAAGAGTTCAAGTCAAAGGGTTTGATCAGGTAACCGTAGAGGCGTGCCGAGTGGAACAATTTTTGGATTATTTAGTGGCTGTGCTTGAGGTGCAATCGAGTGTGATTGTTAACAGTCAGGTTAGAGAGTGTAATCAGTACAACATGTTCAACAGTAGCTCTGTCCTAGTGCTTAATGCTTAATGTGACCTACTCAAAGATCAGAGTGCAATCTGTCTCGTTAGTCTAGAAATTTTTGACAGTAAGCTTTACATACAACTGGAGGAAAGGCCCATGTTAATATAAAAGTCACACTCTGCTGTGAATTTATCCCCAATTGTTTTCATTTGAAATTTTCATTTTCATGGGACTATGGTGTTTTTAAGTTTTTTAAGAAATTTGCTCGTTAACCATTTGTATATTCAGTTTTTGGTGGAGGTTATTGGGGGTTCTTGACTTTTCACAGAGATTTGATCCTTTACTTTCAAGCTTTAAGTGTTTGCTGAAGATTCTGAGGGGTCTGGAATCCAGGGATTCCGAAACGTTGTTTGGACTTAAATTTATTACGTACTTTTTTTGTTGTCGTCAGCTTTCGATGGATACAACCCATTTTTTCTTGCATTTTGGATGTAGTAGACACACAAATTTCAGTCTAAATTTTTGAGAAAAGCCAGGAGGACCCCTTCCCCACAGAATACCACGATTATGCTACAGACTTGATAACTGAGACACAGATGCACACATCCTAAACATACCATGAAACGTAGGGGTTCTGCCGTTAACAAATATCTCGGGTTAGGGCTCGGGCCAAACATCCTCCTTGGGTCGGGCCCGACCCGAACGGCATAAGTGGTCCGACAACTGCGGGAAGGCGCAAGAATGGCTCAAATCATTTCGATTTGCTTGAGCTTACTTGCACCAAAACATGGTTCGCCTACTGCCGCAAGCGAGATTGTTTGAAGACAATTTGTCGCTAACTAAACCATAACTTTTTGCAGATAGAGAAACCCAGTTATCTTCTTGCAATAATGCAACAAACAGCACTTGGACAGATGTGATAAACTTTTCTACATACATTTAGCTTCAGATGTATCGCTTCTGTTATGCTAAGCATTGAAGAAGGCAAAAGTGTGTCGACAAAAATCGAAAAAATTAATATTTTTTCAGCAAAAGCAAACGACTCAAACAGCCAGGAAAGCTGGAGAGGCCCAAGCGACCAGAGTCGGACAGGGCTCAAAGGTAAACTCGGGCCGGGCCTTTTCACTAAGAAGTTTGTCCGGGTCGGTGTCGTCCCAGCTAGTCCCAGCCCGAAGCCGGCTTCACGGCCCTGGCACAATTCAACTGAAGTGTCTGAAGGAAAATATCCGCAACGTAGTCACGTAACCGTAGTTGCCGAGTGCTGGATACAAACACTAGAAAAAATTTGAGATCCTCCTTTTTTTCTGATGAGGGTTCTTGGAGTTCTAGCTTTTATCCTGACATGGGCCAAAGAGGGTAGTTCGCCTATTAATGTAGCATCAACACTGCAAAAACAGTAATACAAAATTGAAAACAGATATAAATTTTTTATTCATAGAAAAGCCTTTGCAAGAAACAGTTTGAAGCTTAGAATTTTGAAATTTTGATAACTCTCACTCCAAAGCCGTGTCGATTCCTGCTGTCGCTTCTTGCTGTAAACGCTGAAAAATCAGAATGAATAACAGCAGTTTGTGTGGAAGCTGGAGAAAATGTTATCCAGACGTCTTCTGCACTGCGGTCGCTCAAACTGTGCTCATGCTCCTAGTTGGATTACTAAATCTCTTTATTCTCTTAATTGTGCTACTTTCGCCGAAACTACGCACCAAACCCACCTACATACTTGTGGCCCTGTTAGCCTTCAATGATATGTGCGGTGGCTGGTTCCAGCAAATGGGATGGGGGATTCAACTGCTGTTCGTTGGACCTCAGCCCGGCCACAGTCTACCAGAGCATGGTTTGTGGAATCAGCTGTGCCAATGGTTTGGCGCATTTACCTGGATTTTTCCTTTCACCTCATGCATCGGTCAGGCCCTGATTGCAGTCAATCGAGCAATCGCAGTCTACTTTCCGTTGGCATACAGGAAGATTTTTACCCGTGCCAAGGTTGTACCGATGTGGGTCGCTGTGGTTTGGGCCCCGGTAGCCCTGGTGATAGGGGGTTTGGCTGGGAGCCAAATTTGGGGTGGATTTGTAATTATGCCTACCTTCAGTGTTTGTGTCATAGATGTTACAAGAGTTGCGTGGAAAACGTTTGTGGACTGGGTCCTATTGTACCTGCCCTGTTCCATTATGTTAATCAGCTATACCGCTATATTTGCTCGAATCCGTCTGGCAAAGTCGCTGGCATCCAAGGCAGAGGTTGCTAGGAGGGCCAAGGGCTCCAAAATGATGTTCTTTTCATTTTTAGGGTTCGTTTGCTGTGCGATACCGGCGCCTACGTATCACACAGTTGCTGTGGCGATTTCGGGTCCTCCGCATATTGACAAGGCCGGGTCACTTTGGGTGTACTGGGTGATGTCTATTTTCGGCATCGGTTTTGGTGTCAATTTTTTCTTTTATATGCTTTGCAACCAAACGTTTTCTACGGAAGCCAAAGCGGTTTGTGGTAAATGTGTTGGACAGAGATTACTGGCGGAGGACAATGCGGTTATTCCGCTTTCGATGTATACGAGCAAAGCTGGGGGTCAAACTACGTATACGTAGCTCAACAACAATCCATTGGACTTTTTCCTGGCTGGAGTGTAAGACGAAGATTGTGCTAAAGTGTGTTTTAACATGTCAACTAATTTTGAATCACTGAAGGTTACAGGGTGCCTGTGCTTACCTTCGGATGGACAGCCCGAAGTCTTGGGCAGACTGACCTGTTAAGTAGATAGCTGGGTTGGTTAAAAACGTCAAAAATATACTATGAAACTTAAATGCCAAGCTGAACATCAACACAGGACTAACGTAGGAAAAATTTATTAGCAAAATTTTTATTCCGCTAGAGCGGAATACCTAATATGGGAATACTGTATGTTTTGTGTGTGTTTCTGTATTTGGCTCAGAAAAGTGCCTATCTTTAACATGTATCTAGCTATGCATTTTTTTGCTTGCACAATATGCAAATTAGGTCGAATTGTATGTAACATGAAAGCACAGTTGTTGGAAGATTGTTACTGCAAAACTCTACTCCATAAAGGTTCAAAATATAGGCCGGTTGTTGTACAAACTGATATACGTAGTGTGTATCATTATCATTTGAGAACGGCCTGTCAAGTCAGCAGGCCATTCACCAGCCGCCGACGAAAGCCTACGGCCAACAGCCTGCCCGTCGTCCGGGCAATCCGACCTACCTAGATCAATATTTGTTCGTTTCCAGCTTATCTTTAAATATGCATTTAAAAATTTATCTGTTGAAGTAAGAATAAATGCCTTTCCATTCGCAATTTACAATTTACCCTTTGTTAATACTTTCCAAAGATGTTTCATACTAATGGAAGCAAATGTGTTTTCCAGAATAACATATCTAATAATAAGAAACAAAGAAAAGAATCAGATTTCAAGGTGAGATCGTGCAGATTTATGTTTCCTCGTTTCCTGTTTTCATCAATAACAACTTCAGCGATGTTTTTAAAATATCAAGATTATTTAAATAGAAAGCAGAAGGTACAATTAGTTGAAGATCATTCCTAAAGAGACCAGAACAGCTTTGTAAGCTTCCGTACTCAACGACATTTCAAATATGTCTTCTAGAGAAAACTATGACTGAGTGAGAGCGATAATTTTATATGCAAAGCAAACATTGTCCGCTTATGACAGCACTATTGTTTGTCTCAAAGTTTCTGGCGGGATCTCAAAGGTATCCTTAAATTAGTTCAATAAAGGCAGAACTCAGTAATCACAACTAAACTACTTACATTAGTTTGTTGTTTGCATTAAATTTTGTCAAGTGCATGCCACCGAGACCAGCGTTTTACAAGTACAAAAGCCTAAGTTTTGCGTCTGCTGGAGTTGGTTTGTGACAAAATCTGTAATGTGTGCGCCAAACGGTTTTATCACCACGATAATTTGCCAGAAAACAGAGTAATTGAAATTTTTATTGTCAACAGCTGACGATACAATTTCTCAATTTCAAATCTGAGATTTTATTTTGAATTTTCCTTAAATACCTTCTTCAAGCTTTGCTTTTCTATGAAGGCAATCACATAGGTTTCGAAAGTATTGCAATTACTTGTGTGGAGCTGATGTGTTTCAAGGTCCAAACAACATAAGCAAAAATTATAATCAGACAATTCTCTACAGAGGAATTTTGCCCGTCTTGGGCACTACTTGTTCAATCTAAAAGTAAGCCTGACGAAAAAATGTAGAATGCGAAATCGTTTTCCGATTCATGTATGTGTTACGCATACATATATGCTTGCTCATGTGTTAATGACAATTGCAAAGTCGGAAAAGTCTATTCTATTTGAGACTCATAGTTAAAGTTGAACTTTTTAACAGCTCATTATTATATTTGTAACTAAATATTTGTAACTGTGTCACATTTTTCATTTCAATCATTTTTCGTGCAGTCTAACCAATTCAAGCAAGAAACTGTTAAATTTCAGGAAAAATATTTTAAAACTTATGTTCAGGACTGTTTAAACATTTTAATCAGCTAAAACTATACTAACACATGCAATAATAAAGTAAACACTCACTTAGAGGACAGTTTAGTGCTATATCTTTAAATTGTGTGAAATTTAACAAACTGTAAGGGAAGCAGGCATAGGGAAACAGTCATACCTGAACGGGAGGTCAAATTTCACTGACCCTTGTGGAAGCAAATTTGGGTACCCCTTGTGAGGGCGATTTTTCTTAGGGGTACTTTTGAAAGCGATTTTTAAGCTATTTTAGCCTATTTTTAGCAAAACACAGCAATTTTTAAGTTAAAACACGTTTTTTGGACGTTTTTTAGCTAAAAATAGTAATTTTAAGTGAAACATTCCGGCGAAGCCGGAAAATTTTTGAAAATTTTAGTCGTAAAACCTATTTTTTGGGCAATTTTCTTAACCCTTGTGGCGAATTTTCTTACCCCTTGTGGGAGCAATTTCGCGACCCCTTGTGGGCGACTTCGCCGAGGGGGGGGGGGAATTTGACCCCCCCCCCGACCCCCCCCCCCCCCCTTGTCCACCTGTGGAAACAGTGCATTTTAAACCACTTTGATTTTAAATGCCTCAAATTTTTCTAGGCAAGCTCTGCGTTAAACGTGTCTAAGATCCCTGTCATGCCTGAAAATTAATGACAGTTAACCAATGACACCGTGAAGTAGCTTGGTCGAGGAAAGTTCCGGTCCACAACCAACCCTCGCTTCTTCTCGAACTATAAGCGCTTTGTAATGATAACATTATAGGGTTGTGGAGCCAATGTGATTCCGACACGGGGCTTGAAATTCGGTTTGTTGGGCAGTTCTAGCTTGAAGTTAAAAAAGAGTGCAGAAAATATGAGGAAAAGCTCCATTTTCGCCAACGATTCACCCAAACAAGCTCTGCGGCCCAAGGAAAATGGAATTGCAGCATCCCTTCTTTCTCGCAAAATTTCTTCCGTGTTTCCTTCGATTCCGGACAAAAACCGATTGGGATTAAAGGTTTCCGGATTAGGGAAAAGCTTGGGATCTCTCATGACTTCCCAGTGATTGATGATGACGATGGTGTCGGCAGGAATTTTATATCCATTCAAAGTGGCAGGTTGATAGTTTCGATGGAAAATTCCTGAAAAAAGAAAACGGTCTATGCAACTGCACACCCTATAACCAGCTGTTAGTCTTACGGTAGCTATAAATGTATTAGTGTTACAGAACTTGTTATCTCGGCAGTTCCATCCAGAGGCAGTCACCCCTTACTTAACTCACGGTAAATTGTTGACAAGGGGTGAAGTCGGGAAAGCAGAAATGTGCTAGAGGCGATTCTAACACATAGGCATATATCTCACAGTTCACATGATCTTCCTATCGTAGCTTCTAAGAAACCACTCGACCACGAAGGTTCGTGTGGTAACCTTACAGACAGAGATTTGGGTTTGCTGAATGCCACGGAAAAACAAGAACAAGAACCTTTTTCTTATGCAACTAAGATTATCCGTAATCAAAAATTCTTGTTTACACATCATTTTCAACTGTTAGCACAAAACTCATATGTTGTTCACAAAACATGTTTTAGCAAGCTACAGATAAATACAGAAGACAGTAACAACTTTGCCTGCCTTAAAGTCTATAATAATTTACTACAACGATTTTATTCCAACCTAAAGGAACAATGTTGGCAAGGCGCTGAGCTTCCATGATCACCGCATTCACATAGGGGAGCTTATTTCGGTCATCCCATCGCGGAATCCCGCCGACTTCCTTCCTGATTTCTTGGTTAACCTTTTCCTGAATTTCTGGCTGGTTGCAGAGATACAAAATTGACCAGAGCAGTGTGGATACGGTAGTTTCAAATCCGGCCACAAAAATATCGGCAACAGCCGCTTTGAACTGAAGATTATCAAAGGAGTGGCTCTCGCCAGCTTGATCCAGTTTCTGTTTCTGTTTGATAAAGGCTTCGGCAAAGTCCTGGTAGGAAGCTGAAACAAGAAAAAACATTTTAGAAAGCAATAGATCGACTAATACCACTTAAGGGGGGGGGGCTACGAATTTCACTAAAAGTTCGATGTTGGAAAAGCTAGCTAGTCTTTTGCCACATAATAGTATTAGGTTAAGTGTAAAATAGTTTAAAGTTTGAAAGAATTCCATACAGCGTAGCGTCCTGTGGAGCCATCAGAAGTTGGTGTTATCGGTCCAAAGCTCGACATGACACGTACACAAACTTCGCCTCGCCCTGATCGCTATGTGCAAGGCACAGTACCCAAATTTTCAGGAATTAGTTCTGATATATAGTGCTTTGATATCGCGTAAAATAATCTCTAGACCGTTGCCTACTTTTCTGTGCGATACGATCAAAATGCGAAAAATTGGGTGTTGTATACGGGTGGAGGTTAACTAACTTCTAATGAGCTGTGGTTTACCAAATGAACCAAACTTTGCGGCAATTAATACTCCAAGTATCTGTCTTAACTTTGGCATAAATGACGTGATTTCGCTAATCCCTGTGTTCGCAGTGCTGGATTATATTATCGATATTGTCGCTGTTATTTGGCGCCATTTCGAAGATGTGAGTCAATTACTCCAAAGTACTGCGGCAGAATCGGCTGAAACTTAGCACATTACAGGCCAGTGAGTGCACCAAGATGTGCCGAAAGCTATGTCACTAAACCTCGCTCCAATGTTTATAAATGCTAGATTGATTTCTCGAAGTATGGATGGCGATCGCTCCAAAAAGCTCTAAGACAGTTTGTAAGCACATACTGAACGAAGGAAGCGTCATATCGAAAAACGGATTTCATATTCGGATTCAGCAGGTCAAATAACCCCTATAACCACCTTTTTGGCAAAATCGGAGACAAAAAATTTTTTGACCCCATTTTTACTGCGCTTAGCTAGCTTTTCAGGCCTAAAAATAAGGGTTATTTCTTAACGAAAAGTTGGCTAGCATACTAACCAGAAAACCAAAGCCCTTGAAACTCACAGACAGTATGCCCCTATTAGAGCCTAATAACTGGTAAAAAGCTGGGGTAGGCTAGGGGCTGCCAATTTTATTAGATCGAAAACGGCGCACGGTCACCTCGCAACTTTTTGCAAAATTTCCAACTTTGAGCTGTTATAACTAAAGAAGGAAGCAACGCTCGAAAGCCGGAATACTTTTAATATGTAGCACTAGTAACAGCTAACATCTATGGCTGAAGGTTACAGAATCGGTCGAACCGTTAATTCACCAGAGCTGAAAAACCCTTTTTGAAAAATCCCGTTTTTCGCACCAAAATTTCTACTTTGGCGTCCTGCCAAAAACGGTGTATATGAGATATATTGTTGCCCACCCTAAACTTTTTTACTTTGATATGTTGGCTAACGTTGGGCGGGAAAGTAGCTCTCTCCGACGATGTTGTGCCAACCCGTTCGTAGCCCCCCCCCCCCCTTAACCCTTTGGCATTTTTGTCTGATAGTTTACAGACAACATATCTGGTAGACTTCAAATCAGTTGGTTAGGTCGTACAGGAGGCCATGTTATTATAGGGGTTAAGGTAGGGGTTAAGTTTGTGATTCTGGTTAATTATTAGTTTATTATAAGTTGAGTCGTCCACTGCAATTAAATTGCCCATTCTTGTATAGCGACCGTCTGTTTGTTATAATTGCCAGTATACCTAACTTTTAATTTTATATGAACTTTAGTTTTAACTTCTGTTCTAAGGTTTTAATAGGTTACTATTATATGAAAGCTGACTTGATTCATAATCTATTTCGCGCCCATGCTCTTTCATTTGATTTTCAAGAAATACGTCCACTATTTTCTTGTTTTCCAGAACCTGTTTCACACCGAACCCATTGGGGCAAAGTTGTTTGAGAACTGGGAAAAAGGTTAAGGCGTTGACCATTTGCAGCAGTACAATATTTTCTGAAAGAAGACAAAGGAAAACTTGAGCTCAAGTTAAACTCAAAAGACTGAAATCACAAGATGTGGAGCCAAAAATAACATTGAGGTTGAGCCCCTCTCAACTGAATTCCAGCAGTTCTATTCGTGTCGTATTAGTTACTGGCTGTTAATCTCTTACAAATCACATAAAAATCTAAATTTGTATGCAGTAAAGCATTAGGATAACGTGATAGTCAGTAGGAACAAAATGTATAATCCAATGTATAATCCAAATGTATAATGTTATCAACGTCACTTTACTTTAGTCACTAACCCGGGTTTATTGGACGTGCTAAATATAGCAATATAAATCTGGGTTATCAACTAAACCCGGGCTTCGACGTTGATAACATCGGCCTCAGAAGGTAACGTGAAGATGGTCAACTAAGGGCCTTTTCGCGCGCGAGTTAAACGAGTTGAGTTAAACGAGTTAAAGTTAAATATTTTAAACCCTGTTCGCGCAATCAGTGAGTTAATCTTAACTCTGACTGTTTTAACTCTTTTAACTCTAGCAGGGTTAAAACGAGCAGAGTTAAACGAGTTAAAATCGGGAGAGTTAAAGTTAACTTGCTGAGTGCTCGAATAAGGGTTAAAAGAGTTAATTTTAACTCGTTTAACTCTGCCCATTCGTCTCTGTTCTTTTCATGCGTTCAAATCAGTGATCAATAGGAAAGTATGCTTCTGCCTTGTCTTGAATGAAGTTCAGTGGTTTAAGATTTCTTTTTTAAATAGTGTAATTTTATATGCTACCAAGACGCTACAAGTTGAAGACTATTTGTTTTATTCCTTATTTTGTAGAGATTAAGCAGTTTTAAGCATCCATGCACAAAATGTTTAATTTACTATCAGCAAAGCACACTCTAGAGGGCGCACAAACTACCATAATACTATCGCAGCAATTTGATTGGATAGGTTTTTCTAGCCAAAGTTTAAACTTAAAGTAGCTAGCCTTTGGTAAAATGGTCGACTATGCAAAGTTATGGGAGGAGTGCGAGTGAAATTAAACGTTTGATATTGGAAACGCTAATGGGATTCATCATGAGATTGGGGATTGTACTCCTGAACATTCGTGACTGCGGAGCTTCATTAGGTTGTATGCTTGATAACTTTATGTAAACAAAGTCTACCTTAGAGCTTTATTTAGTGATTTTAGGATTACCACTCTGACCAGTGTGTACAAACACTGTAAAATCCGTGACCACGACTATTATATAATCGACGATACCGTGAATATGACGCATGTGTGGACATGCCCAGGAAGTAAAATGTTCCCACTATGAAAGCTTTCGATTGATTTAAAATTTATGCTATTTCGAAACATTTGAAAAATCGCTATTTTTCAGCTTATCAAACCTCCATATTTGACTACTGTGACAAACTGGGTGTACTTATGTAGCAACAATTGTATTCAAACTTGACCTTTAAGTCAGCAATAATTGTGCACAAATAGATATTCGAAGATTTGGCGTGACTTTGTTGCTATTATTCCACATTATTTGCAAAAACACGAATTTTCAAAATTTAGCTAAATTTCGAATTCCTGCCCCAGAGAAATTTCTAATCAGACAAAGCTAACAAAGATCAGTTGGTATCGTTCAAACAAAATTGAAGAATAATAAGCTAACAGGGCGTAAGCATCAACCAATCAAGTAGCGCCTCTGTGAAGTATCGCTAGCCAATCAAGCCTGGAAGTGTTTTGAAACAAAGTAACCAACATGAATGCCATAATAGGAATAACGGGTTTTGTAAATTTTGTTGGGGAGGAACTGACTTAATGACTCTTGTTAGGCTTGATTAACTTTAAAGTGGCACCCTACTACACAGGCTGAAGAAATTTTACAGAAGAAAATTGGGAGAGGTCATGTTGTAATGACTTCTGTATTTCTCTCCCCATAAATTTTACTTGTTTAATATTAAGAGCTTGGAAAACTAACAAACTTCAGAAATAATGTATTTTAATCTCCAACTCCTTTCATGGCAATTAAATCAAAAATTAATTTTTATGCTTAAAATTGAAATATAGAATTGAATTTACACTAAAAATTTAATTATGACGATTTTAATTTCTGAAATACCTGCACCAAATTTTTAAAATTTGTATTTTGTAAAATTCTTTTAAAACGCAGTTGAATTGAAATTAGATTTTTATGAATGTAAAAGTATTTTTTGAAACCCCGTAAATTTAAAACCGTTGTGTTTTAAAAGAATTTTAAAGTATTTTGTGATTACAAACTACAATTTTTTTCCAAAATTTGGTCCAGGTGTTTCAGAAATTAAAATCGTCATAATTTAATTTTTAGTGTAAATTCAATTCTACATTTCAATTTATTCTAAGCATAATAATTAGTATTTGATTTGATTGCCATGAAAGGAGTTGAATATTAAAATACATTATTTCAGAAGTTTGTTAGTTTTCCAAGCTCTTAATATTGAACAAGTAAAATTTATACAGAGGTCATTACAACATGACCTCTCCCAATTTTCTTCTGTAAAATTTCTTCAGCCTGCCTAGTAGGGTGCCACTTTAAAGTTAATCAAGCGTAACAGGAGTCATTAAGTCAGTTCCTCCTCACAAAATTTACAAAAGCCGGACTAACTTTGAGCATTTCATAGTGTATTTCATAGGATCAATTTCGCAGCTTTCCTCAACACATTTTATACAATTATTATTCCACACTACTTATTTTGCAAATGCAGTAACAGTTACTTATTTGTTCTGAACCGAATAAAATAAAAATTTTTGTGAAAAACTCTTAGCAAACTGTATTAGCAAAACAAATAAGCCAAAATAATAAATAAAATGCCACTTTTGATTTAGTTGATCTGTAGTGACTTCAAGCGGCCTACCTTATTTTTAACTCGTTTAAACCCCCGTGCCGCATCGAGGGTTAAAATTCAATTGAAAAAGTTGCTGCAGTTGCAGTTAAAGGAGTTAATTTTAACTCGCGCGCGAAAAGGGGTTGAGTTAAAATTAACTCCGTGAATTTTAACCCATTATGTGCGCGCGAATGCAGGTAGAGTTGAACGAGTTAATTTTAACCCCTGTTCGCGCGAGCACCGAGTTAAGAAACTTTTAACTCGTTTAACCCCAGCTAGTTAAAATTAACTCATTTAACTCTTTTGACCTTGGCGTGACAAGGACCGAGTTAATTTTAACTCGTTTAACTCGCGCGCGAAAAGGCCTTAAGTCAATCTGCAAATCTGCGATGAGTAGTCTCTAAGCCTGAACGGCATCATAACAAATAATGCTTTCGCACGTTGCAATAAACACTTTAAATAGTTGTAACTTTACCAGCTATGGCTTGCTGATAACTGTTGAAGTCAGGATCCGAGGAACTGAAGGTTTTCCCGAACAACAAGCTTGTGATTATGTTGGCCACACATATCTTTAGAGAGAGCATCAAATCCACTCCCGTACCCATCTTTTGATTCAGCTCATCCAATAGATTCCCTGTCTATAATGCATAATTCCAAACAAATTGAACCACAAATACTTTTCGCGATATTTCTTAAATGTATTTGTAATAGACAGACAAAATGAATGGTTTCTGCGCAGATCATGCAATAAATTTGAAGTTGTCAGTATCTACACACACTCTCAAAAAGACTCCTGTAGAAATTGCCGGAATTCCTGTTTTCCAAGTTTTCTACAAAATTGCTGCTGTGCGGTCAGTCACTAGCGGGGTTTCTTGTATTTTCCATAAAGTAACTGTTGTATTTTACCGGCCTCTCGGATAGTAAAAATTACAAGAGTTCCCTGTAGTAAATACTAAAGCTATCTGCACTTTTTGACTTAGGAGTATCCTGTAGAAAGTACTAAAAAATCTGCCGTTTTTAGATCCCAAATAAAGTGCCAGATTTGGTAAATTTAAGGCAACTTAGAATTTTAGTGAGTACGCTTTTTTCGTAAAATCTCGACTGACCTCATAGTGTATTCTTTCTTCAATGATGCTTCTACCGATGCCCAAATCTCTCAAAATATGCAGGGCGAACCGCTTCTGCTCTCTTTGCTCTGCTCCGTCATTGGTAATCAGTCCGTAGCTGCCTTCTAAAACAACACAAATATGTAAGTGAATTGGAAGGTTGACAATGATACGGTAAATATAAGGTAGTAATCACTTCAGTTTAGGTGCGAATTTTTTCTTGCCTAGTCAAACTGTAATCTCGGTAAACTCAGTTGGCAGAGCGTCGTAGCGATAATTCTGAATCTGCGTGTTCGGAAATCCGACCCTAAGCATTATACGGTAATAGCTACTGAAGTGAGAATTTCACTTGGTACAATGGTCTTCGTCACTGACAGAGGTTGTCTGACGCGAATTATAAAGGAAAGCACGAGGAGTTCTACAAGTACCTAATAAGCTTGGGGAACTATAAATATTAGCATAAATGCTTTATAAAGATGAGTGAACTAAAACAAATATATACGTTTGCAGCACTGCTTCTAACGGATTCACAACTGCATTAGGTTCATCGTGCCGGAAGCTCCGAGAGTCACATGTGCCCTATTTTTTGCCAGGTAATGGGTACTTCACAAAATTGGCACTGCTTACGGTGTAACTTTTGAAAGCCATACAGCTGGGGTCTCCCAGCAAAGTTGTCGGCCTGTTTGACTAGAGCTTCGCGAACAAGGTCAATGGTATTCAGTGATATCACCAACTGTTTACCAAAATACATTCGATAGATCGGACCGTAAGCTTTGGCCCATCTACTCATGGTATGGAAGGGAGCGTCCTGCATGAAAATGAACAGATGTCCGATTATGGGCCAGCCGCGAGGTCCGGGTGGAATACCGGAAGGTTCGCGCAGCCACAGATAGAGTAAACCCAATACCGCGCAGATCAGTGCCACAAGTACCGGCAACATGGTGGATAGATTATCCTAGAAGTAACCTAAACTATATGGCCAAACTTTATTTTTTCTAAAAATTTGAACCGGTATTACTATAAAAATTATGAAGAAAGATAAAAAGCAGTGCAAAGAGTGCTTAGCAGATTTCATAGTACCAACATACTGGTAGAATTGCGATAGCTGGCAGGCTTTTTGTTAATGTACCAACACGATTGCATATTTAGTGACTCGGCCCCGGAAAATGAGTACCCAGTACTCCCATTTGCGTATGCTCACTCACTTTATGCTTACATTTTAAAGATCGAAAACACAAATGCGTCCGACTAATTTGTGTCTGCTTCGAGCTTTAGTACGCTAGGATGGCGGGCACACTCCTTCGAAGGGACGGTGTACACTTTCGAGTGTGGATCCGTTTGGCTGCAGAAAGCATGATTCGAGACCTAAAGCGGAGGGCCTGCCTGCTGTCACACTCCTATAATATGTGCTCTTGGTGCTATGCAATCCTTGGACGTTTGATGGCTGAAGGTTTTCAATCCCCTTAATCAGATCCGGTATTCCTGACCAAACAGATCGCGCCTTGCGCCTATTGATATGGTTTGCAACAACCGCGGCCATACTAGAGCCAAGGGTACGCTAAATATCACATTCCTTTCCAAGCAGTACGTAAGTGCTCTCCACAAATGTGACTAGGATGGCCCAAAACTCGTGAAGACTAAGCTAGACAAGTCTGCATTACTTTCTTTCTCTATATATTTCGCAAGATTACATCATTGGCTCACTGCCAATCACACTCATACTTTGCATCAGTTGCAGGTTTAATCATAACTAAACTGGTTAAGCTGGCTAAACATGCTACAGCAGCAAAAAAGGCCGCAAAATACTGTCACATTGCATGTTAAAAAGGTGCCTGGGTTATTCTTATCAGCTGCTACGCTGTCTATGCTATATTGAAGAAAGAAACACAAGCTTCTGAAAAACAGCCTGCAAGCTGATATATAGGACTGGATGTTCCAGCCTGCTTTTAAAAGACCTTTAGGAACTATTGATTGCATTCAGACCCAACTACTGAGAATTGTTAGAAGGATTAGCGAAAGTGGTCGTTGCTTGGATTTAGCTTTGGGCCAAAAAATAATATTGTATCGGGGCTAGTAAAGTAAGACCTTGGCCGCCTTTCACAAAGCCCTCCTAAATTTTGCTCTTAAAGCTGCTCCTAAGTCAAAAGTTAAGAGGGTTTTCCAAGCAACTTAGGAGGACCTCCTAAACTGTTTCACAAAACTACTTGGAGATTGCTCTTAAATTTTAACGCTAAGAGCGCTCTTAACACCATTTTCAGCTAAAATTTAGGAGCCCTCTTATGTTTGCTCTTAAGTTTGTTACTTATACATAACACATATCTTTGGTAATTTCAACGTAAAATAATTGATGACAAATAACTGAAATTAATTGAAGCCATGTATGCTAAATAATTAATCCCATTAATAGGGCAAAAAATCTGTATTTAAAAATGTAAGTTTAGTGACGAAAACTAAACATTTTAAATTTGAGAAATTTCATGATATAATCCATCGCATTTATTGAAAATGTGCTTCTTGGAATTATAGTGGCGTATTGCATCACATTTATGGCAAAACAATAACAAACTGCTGTTTTGAACTTAGGAGGAAGTTTGGGAGTGCTATAACGTGCTCCGATTTTAGGAGCGAAGTTTAAGAGCTCTCCAAACTAGGAGCCCTTCATGAAACAGCTAAATCTTAACTTTGCTCTTAACTTGCAAATTTAGGAGCTCCTAAAGATAAGAGGGCTTTGTGAAACGCACCCCTTACTACTACCATTTTCACACCCGAAAAGTTGAATGAATAGCACACCAACCGTTCAACTGAAACGGTCGAGAACCGCCTCGCCTGAGAATGAGAAAGATAGCTTATTGGAGAGATTATTCTACCCAACTCACTCAGATGTAGACGTATGTAACTATTTTGCTATGCGCTTCAGTACCAGTACTCTAGTTCTGGTTTCCGGAGTTTTCCTGTTTTTTGTTATTTTTAATAATTTAATTATTGCTTTCTGCTACTCGTTTACGTTTACGTTAATCAACCATTCCAAACAAGGGCAAACTCGTACCTTCATTGTATTATGTTTACAAAGTATTTACGAAATTGTTGCCATTGTTCTTTCGATGCAGGTGTTTGCTGAAAAACTCTATTGCTACACTTCGTTCCACACCTAAAATATTGTGAAAGCTGTTTAATCCATATAGTAACTTTATCTAAGTTCAAACTCTTCAGCGCTTGATATGGTGTGCATTAATATTTCCTCAGTACCGTTACTTCATCGCACAGCTTGCTGTCAAAGTAGTCGGTTGCTTAATTTGTAAAATAATCAATTTATTTAATTTGTTGCTAGTTATTTATTCTAATACGTATGTTTGTACGGAAACAATCTGAAACGCAAAGAATGAAGAACGTGACTTACAGAATGAGAGTAATCAAAATATATACATCATTTTGAACAGAACTTTACAAAACTTCACAATAACATGACAAATAGCATGCGAAATTGGAAATGCCTCGGAAGAAGCACTGTAATAAATAACATAAGTGATACCCACAAAAAATATTACAAAGTTCGTTAATTACAGTATCGTTAAGTTGATTCACAAGCAAATACCTTGGTACCTTTGAACCGCACCAATTATCAATTAACAAACTAAAGCAACAGCAGTATATAGTCACTTCCTGCTACAAACTGAAGGTAAGCTTCATCCATAATTAGGATTAGTCAAGTTAGGGTATTGTTCCTATGTTAATAAGTTGAGCGGAATTAGCACTGTTAAGGTGGTGATTCCTTTTGGGCACATATTGTTGTTTGGCGGCGTAAATCAAGATGAAATTTGATGAAACTTTCCGAAATAAGTTCTTTTAGCGTTCTAACTCCCTCCGCGCAATCCCGACTCAAAAATTCGAGATTTCCGGTCAGAGTGGTTTATCCCAATTTCTGAGCGTTTGGCAGCTGCTATACAGTTATGACCATATTCATTCGAAAGAGCTCATTGAGCTTCACATTTTTGATTTTTAAAGCAAGTTTCTAGCTTTTCTCTACCGTGAGATATAGCCGATTTTCTTGTTTTGGCGTCGAAAACTTGTCATTTTTGCAGAAATCAAATAATCCAACATTTCTTGAACTACGCAAGCCGTAAAATCAAACTAAGGGCGTCGATCTGAAGGTCTCACAGGGACAAATTATCCGACGCATGATCGTCTTCCAACTGTTATCCTGTAGGCTGCTATCATAAAAAATGTAGTTTTTGCAAAAACACGACCAATTTTTTCCAAAGATTGTGGAACATTCACCATGCAAGTTGGAGGGCTGCTACTGAACAAATGTGTTCTGCACAAATATACCCAGGGACGATATTTTAGTTGCCCCGATTGCTGCTTTCTAGCTAAAGTAATCGCTTGACAAATTTGGAAAAAGTAGGCAAAATACAGGTTACGCACACATTTCAGCTTATTTCTCTATAACGAAGAGCGATTTCACAATAAATAAAAAGTCGTCCCCAGCTATTTGATGGAAGTATCGAATGATATAACCGATGTCTCGCGAAAAAATTTACTTGGGTCTGCAAAAATTCTGGAATATTATACTTCTTCTAAAATGTGTTAAAAATATTTTCGAAAAGCAACATTAGTTTCGTGGCATGCATTAAAAAGAGAAAATGTCAAGCTACATTTTGATATAAAAATGGCTTCTTAACTCCAAGTAATGAATGAGTAATAATGGTGCAAACTTTATGTGACCAAAGGGAATCACCACCTTAAATAAACATTAAATTTATGCTGTGTAGGTAAAAGGATGGACTTCACTGACCCCGGACACAGATTGCTGTTCACTCTTTGTGTGTTGAAGCTCGAAAAAAGAAAGTAGTTAAAGCCCCCTGTCCAATGGTATAGCATTTGAATTGAAATAGCAAAGTGAATTCGTACTCTGCGCGTTAGTTTGCAGACAAGATTGTAGCAACCTGTAACACTTTCATTTATAGTTTGATTGACGCCTGTACGTATGGTGCTTGGATAATATCAATAATAGCTTTCAATGTTTTGTATTACTAAGCATTGTAGTAACTCGTTCCCCCTTCTTTTTACAGAAAAACAGTCTTATAGCTCCATTTCGCATATCTTCATTATTTGTGAAGTATATGATGATATTGTTTTCACAATTAAAATTTCTTAAAATCGATGCAGTAGGAACAATAATGTTAACCACTGAAACACTAGCATTCGAATAAGTTAGTAGAACAATTAATGTAAAGGGTATTGTATACAGGAAAAGTGTGAACAACATTACTATTGCCATCATTTTTGTAGCTTTTTTCTGTCGTTCTTGCTTAACTTTGATGAGTTCATCACTCAAGTCGGCCTCGTTTTGACAGTGCAAAATAATCACTGCTACAACATAAATAATAACACAAACAATTGAAAGCAGAATAATATGGGGTAAATAAATGTAAGTGTTAAATTCATCCAGCAAACCCCATCTTGTGTAACAAATTTTGTTGAACTTCCTCCCATACAGTTTCAACGCTATCCTAGATACATACATCGACGCACCATACATTGTAACAGTTATAGACGCTCCAATAACTACAAGACTTACAACAATGTTTCGGCCGAACCTTAGATACAAGTGTATACTGCTACAAGCAATAAGTCTATCTACAGAAATCAGCACTAGCACAATAGGCATAAAATAGTCTCCGATCATGAAAAACTGATTGTGCGGTTTCCAAAAGCATTCCCAAGCCGTTTGGAGATCATCATTTTGTTGAGTTATGAGAACGTGAAATCGATAGGCGCCTCCGGACAGTAACCCACAGCCAAGAATACAGTCCGCTACAGCAAGAGTAGCTGGTAGGATATATTCGCGTCGATGTAAAGACTTGGTGACTCCAATCACTGCTATGATGACTGCATTAGCAAAGATTTGTACAATACCTTGCGCCATGTATATAACCTGATTTATCTGGAGAAAGCTGTCCTGAGAATTGTCGGTTGCAGCTGAATTATTCATTACCTTAAATATCTGCAAATATTAAAATACCGCAGGTAAACATCTAACAGAAACCAAACAAGTAGGCCCTAAAAGGGACATTATTCCGCAACTGAGCTTTTCCGTCCGTTCGTGCTGAATCGCTACTTTTAGTTATAGATCCCCTGAAAATGTGGAAGCGTTGAGTTTTCCAATGTTCCTTTATAGGATTTAGCTTGGGTGAACGTTTTCAATGAGCTGATACAATTCAATTTTCGTTTCATTTTTGAAATCATTAAAACTCAACGCTTTGGCAAACAGTGAAAACAAAAGCAGCTCGTAAAAGATACGAATGATTGTGAGGGATAATATTGTAAGGGAAGCAGGCATAAGAAAGATTGATAAGCCTGCAATGGGAGTTCAGCTGATGGTCCCGTGGTGTAGTGGTTAGCATGTCTGACTCCGGAGCAGAAGGGCCGTGGTTCGATCCCCGGCGGGACCAATTCTTTACTTTCAATGGTGAGTGAAAAGCTGAACCTCCCTCTTCCCTTCTTTCTTCTAGGTCCTGATTTCGTGGGTACGAGGGTGCCTGACGCCTCCCGTTCGGGCTTGTCCTTGGTTTTTTCCTGATCCGCCAGCCCTGGTAGAAGCGCTACAAAATTCTAATGTCTGTTGATGAATTTTGTGCATAAACAGATCAGTTAGTTTCGTATAAATGATCTCGATAATTCTCCTGGGAGACTAAATTCCGCCATTCAAGATAAGATTAATTTGAAGCTGTCAGATCAAAGACAGCGGACGGTACACGGATTGTGTTAACAGGCTATAAATTGTAAATCAAACAGAATTAAGTAACTAATTCTCCGAAAGTTCACCAAAAATTGTTTCTGTTTGCCGCTGCATCCTCATTTACAATTAGCAGCATACATTTAATAAGCTGTTCACTCGCAGGGAACTTGATACAGGATTGTTGACCTGCCTGCAGATAATTTTCATTCAAACTGGCGACACTGCTCCTTTAACTAATTTGCATGTTCCTGAGCGACTGCAGTAAATTAAGATTTACTGTTTTAAGGTGTATTAAGGGGGGCACTGGAAATAAGGAACATTTAAGCGTAAGCACAGTTTTGACAAAACGATCTAAATAAGATTATGAAACTTTAATTTTTGTCTCGCCTTTATCTCGCCTAGAGGCGAGATACTTGTAATCATTTGAGTAGAATTTTGAACGGTTTTCGACAAAGCCTCAAAATACAGCCTATGCTCGATACAGGGCTCACTTAGCTGGCTGTTTGCTTGTAGGGGGCTCGGGCTAAAACTAGATTAGAAAATCTGTCCCATATGTCTTGCATGTTACATAAGAAATGTATGAAACACTAAAATTGTCAAAACAAGTTTTTTTTAGATTTTCAAATTAGAAAATTAATTCCCAAAAATATGAAATATTTGTTTAAGGTTTAAGCAAGGTTTAAGGAATGTCTGGTTTCGTGGTTTCTTATATCAGTGTGCATTCAAATCTTCAAGGATTTTAAAGTTAATTTTTAGTTCTGTGCATATGTAAGGAATTCTACAATGTATAAAACTAAAATTATTAACCTATATATAATGCGTAGGAAGTGTAAGGTGCTGGTATCGCTTTGTGTAAATTTGACCTTACAGATTCCATTTCTTTTTGAAAGTGGATGAAACTTTTCATATATGTTATTTTAGTGCTCTTGCTGGGACCAGTCACGCATTTTTAGGTGCAAAGATATGAAAGTTTTGGTTTTTGCCATTATTCTCTCAGTACGTAGTCGATAAACCGGCTGGAATGAGGGCACCAAAACGAACATTTTTGCTTATACAACCTTTCAGCTAACTCTAGTGCTTAAGGCAGTATCAGCCAAAAACGAGTTTTGGGGTCAAAAAACAGCCATTTTCGAAGAAATCAGTTTTTCAAAATTACTGCCAAATCTTACGGACAATTTTGGCTTATTGATACTCAGTCGATAGATAGTCGTACTGCACATCTTATCAATGCCTATTCGCTGGAGTTCGTTGCGTTAAGCTAGAGAATAACCATTTTAGCAAAACTGCGATTATTTTGTTTTGAATATCGATTTCTCAGAAACTAGCCAGTAGATTCGCGTGATGTTTGGCAGAATGGAAAGTCGCACTATTGCGGAGGGACATTTTTCTCGGTTTGAGCTAAAACTCCTCCAGTTGTGAGAAAACTGAATACAAAGTTGCGAAATTTCGTGTAGTTGCACATTTGTCGGATTTTCTGGAGTATTGAGACTTGTTGAGCCAAATCCAAGAAATGTCTTTCGGCCCACATGTCCTTCAGATGACTTCATATGATCATTCAACTCCCAAAATTGCGAAAGTTATGACGTTTCGAAAAATCCCCACAAAAGCACTGCACAAAAGGATACCAGCACCTTAAACCTAAATACAAGGTTAAAATATTTTAACTCGGCTTTCTTAAACCTTAAACCTTAAACCTTCCAGTGTGAACGCTACAACATGAATAGACAAATTTAACCTTAAACCTTAAACCTTGTGCAGTGTGAACCGGGCTTTAACTTTCGGTACAATATCCGCGAATTCGAAGCTTTCATCTTTGAAAAAATACATTGTTTACATTATTAACTGGTGCTCGAGAAAGAAAAATGCATTAACGTTTACTTGTCCATTTGTGCCAGATAGGGGTAGGAACAGGTCCATCCAGTACACGTAGCTAACTTGTAACTTCTACTGGCTTGATGGATTAATGTGGGTGGGAGCAGGTCCATCCACTACACTTAGCTACCTGCGAGGCTTGAATGCTGTAGTGGATGGTCCATTAGGGCCACTACAATGGCGGACGGGTTAGCTACCCTCTGGCTTGATGGGTGTAGTGGAGGGTCCATTAGGACCACTATCATGGCGGCCGGTCCATTACCACTACAATGGCGGCCATTAGCTCCACTGCAATGGCTGGCGGGGTTGCTGTTGGGGGGGGGGTTGGCTAAGAGGTGCCCAAAAACATTAGTTTTTCGTTTGTGCCACCCTTTTTTCGGTATTTGTCGCCGCTTTTTACCAATAACGCGGGGGGGTATCTAACTCCAAAATCTGTGGGGGTGGGGGATTGCCCTCCCAGCCACCCCCCCCTGCCATTTTCTAACCATCCTCCAGAAAATTGGAGGGGGGCTGGGTAGCTCCCCCCAGCCATTTTCTAATCCCCCCTCCAGAAAATTTTGGGGGGGGGGAACATCTAACTCCTGAAAATTTGGGGGGGGGGTTACTTTTAGCCACCCTTTTTTCGGTATTTGTCGCCGCTTTTTACCAATAACATGTGGGGGGTATCTAACTCCTGAAAATCTGTGGGGGTGGGGATATTCCCACCCCCTCAGCCACACTGCCCCAGTCATTTTCTGACCATTCTCCAGAAAATTCGAAAAATTTCCCATGTTTCGCTATTTGTGGCCGCATTTAGCATTGTTTAGCCATTTTATCAAATTTCCGTGGGAGGGGGGGGGGGGGGCAAAAAAACGTCCCCCCAACTGCTTTTCCCTATTTTTTCGTAATTTGTCGCCTCTTCTTACCAACAATGTGTTAGGGGAATCTAACTCCTGAAAATCTGGGGGGGGGGGTTACTTTTTGCCACCCTTTTTTCGGTATTTGTCGCCGCTTTTTACCAATAACGTGTGGGGGTATCTAACTCCTGAAAATCTGTGGGGGTGGGGGAAATTCCCCCCCCTCAGCCACCCTCCCCAGTCATTTTCTAACCATTCTCCAGAAAATTCGGGGGGATGGGTAGCTCTCTCCCAGCCATTTTCTAACCCCCCCTCCAGAAAATTCGGAAAATTTCCCATGTTTCGCTATTTGTGGCCGCATTTAGCATTGTTTAGCCATTTTATCAAATTTCCTGGGGAAGGGGGCAAAATCACATCCCCCCAACTGTTATTCCCTATTGTTTCGTAATTTTACTTTTTTTTTACTCTTTTTACCAATAATGTGTGGGGGTATCTAACCTCTGAAAATCTGACGGGGGGGTGGGGGGTTACTTTTTGCCACCCTTTTTCGGTATTAGTCGCCGCTTTTTACCAATAACGTGTGGGGGGTATCTAACTCCTGAAAATCTGTGGGGCCCCTCCGGAAAATTTTGGGGGGGACGTTCTCCCCAACCGGGGGGGTGCGCAACCCTAGATTTCCCATATTTCGCTATTTGTGGCCGCATTTAGCATTTTTTAGCCATTTTATCAAATTTCGTTGGGGGCAAAATCACGTACCCCGTAACTGCTTTTTTCTTTTTTTCGCTATTTGTTGCTACTGTTTACCAATAATGTGTGGAGGGTATCTAACTCCTGAAACCTCCATCCCATGTCTCGTTATTTGAGGCCGGCTTTTTACCAAAAAAATGCGGGGGGTATAAAACAGCTTACAATCTGTGTGGGGGCCCGCAAATTTTGATTTTCAGCCATGTGGAAAGCAGGCTATTTATACAGCATTTTTAGCATTTTTGGCCAATTTTATCCCCCCCACTTTTCTACCTTCCCCCCACTAGTGGGGGGCGCCCCCCCTCCAGTTCCCCGACTTATTTTTGCCTAAAATAAACCCAGAGGCCAACAGAACTTGTGAAATCAAATCTGAAAGCTGGGAACTTTTGTCACAGCACTCTGTGGTGGGTGGGGTGAGGAGTTAGGTTCATATTGGTGCTAAACAGAAATACGTATCGGAAGTGGGTATAGAGTGCAATGGTGGGGTGAAGACTTCGTGATTACATTTTTGCTTAAAAAATCTCGGGGCGGAGCTGGTTCAATTACTTATCGAATGAAGGGGTTAAGTGAATACGAGGGGTAGGAATTTGAGGAAGCGAAAATGTTTTTTTAAAATATGCTGGCGATTAAGGATAAACATTTTTTGTTTTCTAAGTTGGTGAAATTCGTTGGAAAATGAGAGCCATATATACGTAAGCAACTGTTGCGATACTTCTCAATCGTGGTGTAATTTATTATCAAATGAAACGGTTAAGGTGGTGATTCCCTTTGGTCAATAAAGTTTGCACCATTATTACTCATTCATTACTTGGAGTTAAGAAGCCATTTTTATATCAAAATGTAGCTTGACATTTTCTCTTTTTAATGTATGCCACGAAACTAATGTTGCTTTTCTAAAATATTTTTAACATAATTTAGAAGAAGCATAATTTTCCAGAATTTTTGCTGACTCAAGTAAGTGTTTTCGGGAGACAACGATTATATCATTCGATACCTCCATCAAATAGCTGGAGACGATTTTTTATTTATTGTGAAATCGCTCTTCGTTATAGAAAAATAAGCTGAAATGTGTGCGTAACCTGTATTTTGCCTACTTTTTCCAAATTTGTCAAGGGATTACTTTAGCTAGAAAGCAGCAATCGGGGCAACTAAAAAATCGTCTCTGGGTATATTTGTGCAGAACACATTGGTTCAGTAGCAGCCTTCCAGCTTGCATGGTGAATGCTTCACATTCTTTGGAAACAAATTGGTCGTGTTTTTGCAAAAACTACATTTTTTATGATAGCAGCCTACAGGATAGCAGTTGGAAGACAATCATGCGTCGGATAATTTGTCCCTGTGAGACCTTCAGATCGACGCCCTTAGTTTGATTTTACGGCTTGTGTAGTTCAAGAAATGTTGGATTATGTGATTTCTGCAAAAATGACAAGTTTTCGACGCCAAAACAAGAAAATCGGCTATATCTCGCGATACAGAAAAGCTAGAAACTTGCTTTAAAAAGCAAAAATGTGAAGCTCGATGAGATCTTTCCGATGAATATAGTCATAACTGTATAGCAGCCGCCAAACTTTCAGAAATTGGGAAAAACCACTCTGACCGGAAATCTCGAATTTTTGCAACGGAATTGCGCGGAGGGTGTTTGAACGCTAAAAGAACTTATTTCGGAAAGTTTCAGCAAATTTCATCTTGATTTACGCCGCCAACCAACAATAAGTGCCCAAAAGGAATCACTACCTTAAGTGGGCAACTTTTTTGGATTTCCCTACAGTCAGCCTAAGGTGCCCAGAAATTGTTATATTTGTTGGATTTTTTGTCAGAACTTTCAAATATCTACCGAATTGTTCTGGTAAAAATTGGTTCATATTGGCGGTAAAACTTGATTTTTGACCACTTTTAAGCAGAGTTATAGCAGTGTATGTATGTGGAAACCAGGCTCTTTATACAGCATTTTTAGCATTTGTGGCCAATTTTATTTCTCTCCCACATTTCTACTTCCCCCACTAGTGGAGGAGCGTCCCCCCCACTCCCCCAACTTATTTTAGCCAAAAATAAATCCAAGGGCCAACAGAAGTTGTCAAATCAAATCTCAAAGTTGGCAATTTGGGGATTTAGGATAAACATTTTTTGTTTTGAAAGTTGGTGAAATTCGTTGGAAAATGAGAGCCATATATAAGTAAGCAACTGTTGCGATACTTCTCAATCGTGGTGTAATTTATTATCAAATGAAACGGTTAAGTGGGCAACTTTTTTGGATTTCCCCACTCTCAGCCTAATGTGCCCAGAAATTGTTATATTTATTGGATTTTTTGTCAGAACTTTCAAATATTTACCGAATTGTTTTGGTAAAAAATGGTTCATATTGGTGGTAAACAGAAATACGTATCGGAAGTGGGTATAGAGTGCTATGGTGGGGTGAAGACTTCGTGATTACATTTTTGCTTAAAAAATCTCGGGGCGGAGCTGGTTCAATTACTTATCGAATGAAGGGGTTAAGTGAATACGAGGGGTAGGAGTTTGGGGGAGCGAAAAAGTTTTTATAAAATATGCTGGCGATTTGGGAAAAACATTTATTTTTTCAAAGTTGGTGAAATTCGTTGGAAAATGAGAGCCATATATACGTAAGCAACTGTTGCGATACTTGTCAATCGTGGTGTAATTTAATATCAAATGAAACGGTTACGTGGGCAACTGTTTTAGATTTCCCTACACTCACCCTAAGGTGCCCAGAAATTGTTTTATTTATTGGATTTTTTGTCAGAATTTTCAAATATTTACCGAATGCTTTTGGTAAAAATTGGTTCATATAGGTGGTAAAAGTTGATTTTTTATCACTTTTAAGCAGAGTTAGAGCAGTGTATGTGGAAACCAGGCAATTTATACAGCATTTTTAGCATTTTAGGCCAATTTTATTTCTCTCCCACTTTTCTACCTCCCCCCCCACTAGTGGATGGGCGCCCCCCCCCACTCTCCCAACTTAGTTTAGCCAAAAATAAATCCAGGGGCCAACAGAAGTTGTCAAATCAAATCTCAAAGTTGGCAACTTGGGGATTTAGGGTAAACATTTTTTGTTTAAAAGTTGGTGAAATTCGTTGGAAAATGAGAGCCATATATACGTAAGCAACTTTTGCTATTCTTCTCAATCGTGTTGACCCCTCAAAGATTTTTGCTACCCCCCCCCCCCAAAATTTTTGGTCTAACAATGGCCAAAAATGGCATAAAATCGACAATTTAGGGGATCCCCCGCCCTCCGTCGGGAACCCCCCCCCCCGATTTTTAACACAGCCACACCTATGGGGACCACCTATTTTACCTCCACACAATTTGGGGGAGGACGTCCCCCTCCAACTGGGGGGGGAACGCGCTTTCCATTTGGGGGGAGAGATCCAAAGTTTCCCTGGATCTTTGGGTCGGGGGGGTAAATCTTGGCCGACCTCTGAAATGTGATGGGGGTACCCCCCAGCCCCCCCCCCCCGAATTCGGACCTCTGGAATTTCGAAAAATGGCCAAAAATGCTAAATTTTCTGTAATTTAGCCCTTTTTTCATCTAAATAAGGCTTGTTCTTAACATTTTAGGTGCTTTTGAACCGTTTTAAAGCAGTTTTTTGTCAAAATTTTTGAAAATTTTTCAAGGTGTGCTAGGGGGGGTGGGGGGTGGGGGGACCCCTCCCCCCAAATGGAGGGGTTGCCAACCCCCTCCCCTCTAAAAAATGTTTGCTACCCCTCCCCCCAAATCGGCCGTCGGCCGACCCCCCCCTAAAAATTTTCAAACCCCTACCTAAATTTTTGAAAATGTTTAGCCAAAAATTCGAAATTTTTCGAAAAATTGATAAAAATAAGCCAAAAATTTCTAAAATTTGCTTAATTACGCTAAAAATCGCTAAAAATAGCTGAAAATTGAGATAATTCTTCAGTGTTTGGACGAAAAAATCGATTTTTCGCCGACCCCCCCTCGATAATTTTTCTTACCCCTCCCCCCAAATTGACTTTTGGCGACCCCCCTCCCCCTTTTTTCGCCAAACCCCCCTCCCTACTTTTTTCGAACCTCCTCCCCCACCTTTTTCGGCAGCCACACCTATGTTTTTCGACCCTAAATTTAGCTAACTTTTTGGGTCCAAAAATCGTTGGGGGGGTTGGGGGGGTAGCCAAAACTTGGGGGAGGGTGCGTCAAACAATCTGGAGGGGCAATTTGGTCGAAAATTTTGGGAGCGGTACCCCACCCCAACTGCAACTCCCCCCAAAGGAAACTATGGTGAGATCCTCCCCCCCCCCCCCCCCCCCCCCCAATACATCTATTCCAAAATCCAAACACCTCCCACTCATATCACATAAATCAAGGAGCTGAAATATGGCCGCCAGCCGCCATTCTAATGGACCTGATGTAGCCTCCGCTACATCCACAAAACTAATATGGCCGCCATCCGCCATTGTAGTGGACCTGATGTAGCCTCCACTACATCCACGAAACTAATATGGCCGCCATCCGCCATTGTAATGTACCTGATGTAGGCTCCACTACATCCACGAAACTAATATGGCCGCCAACCGCCATTGTAGTGGACCTGATGTAGCCTCCACTACATCCATTAAACTAATGTGTCTTAGCTACGTGTAGTGAATGGACGTATTACACCCACTGTCTCTGACACTTTCGTATTGAAAGTAAATGAATGGATGGACATGTACTGGTACCCCCACACTCACATAGGTTTTTAGAAATTTTTCGAGCACCACTACTAACTAACCTTTACAAAAACCGAGCACATTTCATCTTATTATTGTCCATTATTATGCTCGAAATTCATTAACACTTTTTCTTCGAATTCGCGGATAAACTACCTAATTTTCCTAAATTTTGGCGCAATACATAAGCTGTTTCTCTTGGAGGGAATTTTAAATTACGCGCATAAAACCTTAAATTCACAGGACGAGTTTACGAAATATCTAGGTATTTACTCATCAAGCCTCTAGAGCCAAACTAGGTCCTGGGTTGGAAATGTTTGCTTAAGGACCGGGCCAGGTCGCGCAGTCCAAACATTTAACATTTAACCACCAGCAGTTCATATTATCTTAATATTTTATACTACGCAATCATTTAATATTTCCAAGCTCTGCGGCGAGATAATGCCCATTTTAGGGGCCTACTTGTTTTTCCTTCAAACAAACAACAAAACAGTGTTCACTTCTTATATTGCCAATCACTGATTAAATGCCCCCCACGGCTAAAAAAGAAGCTAGGTCCAATGGCAAACATAGAGATTCCGCTCATTTAGAGATTGTGCACATGTGTATAACATAGCTATAACCCGCGGCAATCATTCCGCCTCCAGCCGGAATAAAAATCATTGAGCATATGCTAGCATGACGAGCATTCGTCATGGATTCGCAAAACAGGACAGTTGCGTTTGTTGCAAGGTCTCTCCTATCAAACGCTAGAGTACTCTGTGAAACTCAGTATTTATAATTTTGCTTTGAAAAATAGACTCGGCGACCTTTCGTTTCCATTCTTTATTGATTTTCATATATTGAGCTTATAAAACGTTTTCAATAATTTTATATAAAAATACAGCATTTTCCCGCGCTGTGTGAGCTGCTGCAAGTTAACCGCCGAATCGTGTTAATAAGCGGTTTTTTGTTAACATTGAACGGATAGTAGGTATTCGATTCGGCGTTTAAATAGAATTTTTCGCATCACCGCTAAGTCAGGTTTCGCTCCGTTAGATCTGTCTGTTGCTTCACCACGATGCTTGAGAAATGTAACAAAATGTTCTGGTGTAGAACTCGTAACGAGTCAGAAGTTTTGACACTATAAAAACGTGCGTTTCTGAAGTAAAGCTCAGTTTTTAGTTTGAACATAAGACACTACAATTTCTAGGTTCAAGATCAGCTTCTGAATACAGTGTACAAGCCGCCGCGTAAAAACTTAAATTTGCCGCAAAAAATTTTCGGTAATCAAAAGACGCGACGACTCGTCTTCTGGTTGCTTTTCTATAGTTGCGGGAGTTGAGATGATATAGCGGGAGTTGAGATAGCGAGAGTTGGAATAGGGCAATTTTGATAATGAAATTGAGATAGCGCT
>JASAND010028269.1:0-59509 GCA_030248195.1 Trissonchulus latispiculum | reverse complement strand
AACGCCGTCTTGCCGGATCTGGACGCTTAAGCGATACTTGTGTCAGTAGCCTATTCGGAAGCAGTAACTCGTGGAATCAGTAGAGGACGGAGTCAGTCCTAGTCAGATAATCAGTGGAAGTCTATAGATTTGGTCATATTTTGGGAACCTCGGAAAGGTACATTGACCGGCAGTAGCAAGATTGTTGGATTGAGAGCGGAGACGGCGTAGCGAGCACTTCAAACCTGATCATTGGGTGAACCTGAACTTTTGTCACATCCCACCATCTAACTGTCAAATCTAAACTACTCAAAAATGGGTCCTTAATCTTTTGAGCATCATTTTTGTTACCCTGGAAATCATTTCCCCCCTGTCCCGAAACTAATCCCCAGAAGTTCCAGTCCCGAACGAAGACAAGAAGATCAGTCATTGCATAATTGTAGTAATTTTCTGTTAATTAGAGATAAGTAAGGAAGGACCTCCCAACTCTCATCTGTTTCGCGTTCCTCAAATTCTATCCCACACAGCATCCCTGAACTGAGTGTCGGAGCGAAAGCAGTGTCCGACTTTCAGGGGCTCACCCAAAGACCGTCCCTAGGTTAAAACATTAGTAACTTAGATTATTGTGATATTAGTTTGACAGTCCTATTGTAAGGGGACGTATAAAGAGTAACATAGCACAAGCATATAGGGTAACACACAGCATATAGGGAAATTGAGTTAGCAAGAGTTAGTAGAGTAAAAGGGTGTAAAAGGCGTTAAGAAGGAGTATCGACCTTGTCCCAATAATCTAACCAAAGTTTGTAATATTATTCCGGACAGGAATAATATTAATAGTAACCTAGGAAGGGAAAGTAACTGGCAACTCTGGTACAGTAATCTTGTACTGTATCAAATTGTACTGTAACCTACTCGCTAGTATTGTAGTAATTGTTAATTTGAACGCACCGAATT
The DNA here is from genome assembly GCA_030248195.1 of Trissonchulus latispiculum. Classification (NCBI taxonomy): domain Eukaryota; kingdom Metazoa; phylum Nematoda; class Enoplea; order Enoplida; family Ironidae; genus Trissonchulus; species Trissonchulus latispiculum. Next base: position 58,576 of record JASAND010028269.1, on the reverse strand, counting down.
GTACGAACCATAATTGTAGTGCTTTTCATTAAATTGTCAGTGTGTTAGTTACCGAGTCTTAGTACAAGCAACAAAGGCGCGTTTGCCTTAAATTGCGGTGCGTTTACCGTCTAGCTTATTACAAGCAAACACAGGCGCGATAGCCTTCACACACGGTGCGTTTACCGTACAAACAAGAAAGAACCGAAGATCCAGTGAGGAAGAACTCAACCAAATCCAGTGCTCAACAAGAAAGCAAGTGCTGACCCCGCTTGCTCTACAATTGGAAATCATCATCAAGGAAGCAAGTGCTGACCCCTCTTGCTGTCCGACGGAAGATCAACTCAGGAGCCTTAAACGAACTCACCGACAAAGACCCCTACCAAGGTTGGCCGCAGAGAATCTCTGATTCTGGAACACCACCTTTCAGAGATCTGGTGCTTAAGTCTGCTTCATTGCGAACAGACGTGCTGACCTTCCGTGTAAAGAAGAACAGTTAAGAGAGTTTGGAGTTTGGAATAGATCAGAGTTTTGATCTTGCTCACTTCATTACACTACTTTCATTTCTTCTTCTTCTTCTTCTTCAGATCCTGGGTCGTCTGAGCAGGCTCAATATGACTGGGACGGACGGATCCGGCCCACATCCCTGAGGAAACCAATAACCGAGACGGGCTCCCTCGATAAGACTTCCAGGTTCGGTTTTACCCCGAGCCACCTGGATCTAGGTCCACGATAAGATTGTAAGGATAAGATGTTCAAGGTCATCTTCGGCAGATTGGTAGTCAAGGCAGATGGGCGAGTCCGCCTGACCAACCCTATGCCGGTAGCTGCTGACAAGTTGGGAGTGACCCCTGCAACGTAGTTGTGAGAGTATCGTTCGTATCGTTCGTTCTCGTCGGCTCAGGGGTGCTTCCAGATGCTGTTTGACCGGTTGGCTTCCTTCATAGACTCGCTGAACATCGGTATTTCTGCAGATTTCGCTGAACTTCGCTCTGACGTGTCGTTTGACAGCTGCTCTAGCAGTAGTGAGATTAGTTGTACACTCGTCTTGGCGGGATCCACTCGCCCGACTGGCGGCAACGTCCGCAAGCTCATTTCCGTGGATACCAACATGGGCACCCACTGGACGGTTAGATGTTTTCCAAAATCGCTGAGGGTTTTGAAAAGGCTCAAGATTTCGATGGTGATAGCCATTTGGGCCGGACATTCGGTGATGGATGGCCGAGTCTGTGCATATCCTGATTTCGCGATTTCGGGCTTGTTGAGAGACCACCCATTTGAACCCCATCCACAGAGCATGCATTTCTGCCTTGAAGCTTGAGCAGATTAAGCCAGCAGGGGAGTGAAGCTCAGTAATCAGTTTGCCATCACCATTGCAGATAATGGCAGCCCTTCAGTTCTTTATTATGGCAGTTCTTGATTCTTGATCATGGCAGTTCTTGACGGATCCGTCTGTCCAGATGTTCAGATCCGAGGATGGGAGTTTGGACAGGGTTTCCAGTGTGGTGGTCCGCAGATTTTCAGGCAGACAGTCCTTATTGCATGGCAGCTGTTTGTGGAGAGAGCCGTTGAAGTGACGTTTGCTTCGTTAATATAGGGCACAGGACCGGCAAGGTAAGTTGTTCGACTGGTACATTGGATAGACCGATGTCACTGGCACATTTCTCCCCACGCGGCCTCCAGGTGTCCTGGGACTTTAGACGTTGTCGGACAGTGTGGATGGCCGCTGCATACCGAGGATTATGTGGAGTCAATCTGATGGCCTTCTGATAGCCTGCCGCAGTGAGTTCTTCCGCACGTAGGCTAATTGGAGGCATGCCAGATTCTAGCAACAGGTGACCAGTGGGAGTAGATCTGAGACAGCCAGTTATCTTTCTTGCCGCGGTGTTCTTTATCCTCTCCAGTCGCTCGTTCCACGAGGCTGGCGTGGATGGATGCCAAGACCCCATCGCATATTCAATGAGCGATCGGATGTAGGTGATATAAATTATCCTGAGATCTTCCTTCGGTGGTCCCCAGTGTCTGCTGCTGAGGGATCCCAAGATTGCCAGTCGCGGCATACACCGAGTCTTCAGATTCCGTATATGTTGATTGAAGTTGAGTTTCAAGTCGAATGTGATTCCTAGGAGTACCGGGTTCGGATCGAATGGCAGTTGTTGGTTGAGTAGCGTCTAATATGCTTGGCCTGGCTGTTCTGGGTGGTGAAGATACAGCACTGGCATTTCATGACTTTGATGTTTAGGACCGTTCTTCGATGGAGTGGAGGGCACGCTGCAGTCTGGATTTATCTTTTTCAATATTCGCGTCTGAAGCCCACAACGTCAAATCGTCTGCGTAGATACTTGCCTCCACACCTTCGGGCAAGTGATGGAGTATATATATCGTTAATGAAAGCGATGAACAGCGTTGGCGACAAAACTGACCCTTGTGGAACCCCTTGCCAAAAGATTTTTGATTTTCCCTTCCTTCCATTGAATCTCACACTTCCCTTCCGGTCCGACAGGAATTCGTGAATCCATTTCACAAATGCTTTTCATCAAATGAATTCCATCAAATGCTTTTGCGAAGTCAATCAGCGCAAGGACAGTACGCTTCGCCGGTGGCTTCTGCTGAAAGCCATCCGCGATGGACTGGATTATTTTTCCAATTTGATTTTTCGTTCCTCTTAGTCCTCTGAATCCGGCTTGCCCATGGTCCAGACAGTGGGCAGATTCTAGGTGGAGCTGTAGTCGAGCTTGCACCATTTGTTCCATCAATTTCGCTGTGCAGCTGGTTAAGCTCACCCGACGGTATGATGAGATCTCGCTTGCCGGTTTGCCCTTTTTCAGCAGTGAGATGATGGTTACTTCTTTCTTTCGCGGTATCTGCTTTCTGCGCCAGGATTCGTTGAACAGGTTCAGTAGGTGTAGATTCCTGAGCATTTCATTTGCTATCTGATCCGGCCCAACTTCTTTTTTTCGGCTGCAGTTGGTGCATGGCGCCTTCCAGTTCCAGTTCCGTGAAAGGATTGCACATGATTGGATTTTGGTTTGTTGGGCGACTGCATGACTGTTGAAAAATCCGTTCGTTTTCCAGATCCACCAGCCTGTCCGAATTTTCAAGTTTCACATAGCTTCCTTGATAATAGCATCTGCCTTCTGCTGATCAGCATTCCGTGAGACACAGCCAGATCAGGATTTTGTTTGGACCTTCTACCGTCCAGGGCATGGATTTTTTGTGGGGTCTGTTTTCACGGACGGCTGTCGGCGAATTTGCTCCAGGCCTGCTGCTTGACTCTTGAGATGACCTGGATGGCTTCCTGTCGCAATCGAATAACTTCAGGCTTGGCGCTGGGATCATGCCTGGCACGCAGTCGGGCTTCTTTGCACAGCTTCATCGCTTCAGGACATCACCAAGGCACTGTAGTTTCATGCTTCAGTAGTGGTATTGACCGCTTTGCAGCGCTGATGATGCCTTCTGACAGGAACTGGTTCGCTTTTTTAGGTTTATCTAGATGTGGGGCAGGGGTATGGCGTATTCGTTCTTCAAGCAGCTGTTTGAATTTAGGCCAATTGGCCTTCCGAAGTTGAACCCTTTTCTGTTTTTCAGTTGTCCAGTCGTCGTTCTATAGTGCTGGAATTGGCATAGTATGGCTAGGTGGTCGGATAGCGAATCAGGGAGCACTTTCCAAGTGCAAGTGGGCAATCTGTGGAGTGGACGACCGTGAGGTCAGGGGCAGACATGTGCAGGAGGGGAAGTTCTGGAGCGGGGGGGGGGTGAACGGCGTCCAAATGTCCAAATGTCGAATGCCCAAAAAACCGAAAATCCGGATTCTGGGGGGGGGGGGGTGAGGGACCCCCTCTGGGGGTGAAGTCCAAGTCTGGTGGGGTGAACCCCCCCCCAACCCCCCAGCACATTATGGTTAGGGGCAGTTCCACGTTCCTGAGATGTGACGCCCGGACATGAGGAGCTGGGGTGCTGAGAGGTGCTGGCAGGCAGTTTGGGCATCGCCAGCATACCTGAACGGGAGGTCAAATTTCACTGCCCCTTGTGGAAGCAAATTTGGGTACTCCTTGTGAGAGCGATTTTTCTTATAGGTACTTTTGAAGGCGATTTTTGCCAGTTTTTAACAAAAAACAGCAATTTTTAGCCAAAACACGTTTTTCGGATGTTTTATTCGCAAAAAATGGTGATTTTAAGTGAAAAATTCCGGCGAAGTCGGAAAAGTTTTGGAAATTTTTGTCGTAAAACCTAATTTTTGGGCAATTTTCTTACCCCTTGTGGCCAATTTTTTTACCCCTTGTGGGCGCAATTTCGCGACCCCTTGTGGACGACTTCGCCAAGAGGGGGAAATTTCCTCCCCCCCTTCCCCCCGGGTTGGGTTGGGGCCGGGATTGCGTTCGATGCCACTGGCCATCAATAGGATGAGGCAGCAGTAGGATGGTTTGCCGGTACCTTTAGGCAAAAACCCGCCTATTCTCCGGGCTGCATGTAGTCCATGGGAGGAGTGTCCGTAGAGAGGGAGTCTCCGTATCGGCGTTGGGCCCCATACCAGGAGCTAGTGGGAAGGCCAAAAGGAAGGGTGGCCCGGGGGAAAGAGGGATCCATGGTTGCCTTCTTCCAGTTGGGTTTTGCCCAGCCACCACGGACAAGGTGTTCTCCAGGCCAGGACTACTTTCATTTTAGCGGTGTCAATCAATCAGATGGAATCGTTTTGAGCCTTGAAAATTTCATGGGCTATAATATACCAGTACCCGATCAGTGACCACAGATCAAGCAATTTTGACCGAAACCGGACAAAATTTTGTTAACTAACTACCCAAATCCATATCATCAATGAATCCAAAACTCTATTCACCAAATCTGTACCAAAACCAAGCAATCTTGCTGTAAAGTTTTTGTTACCTGGACATCTGGTTACCGGACATAAGTCGGATACGATCCGATTTTTGGAACTGTTTTGGGCCAAGAACCAACATACCAGAGTACCTATGAGCTGTTTAGCATTTTCCTCCCGAATTTGGAATTTTTATTGATTTAGTATCCGGGCACCGGCTATAAATCCAATAAGATCCATCTCCAGAGGATTCTAAAAATGTATACTTTATATTGGCTAACGGCAAATGTTAACTCAAGACTGCCGCTCATCATTCGGTTCCAAGATTTTTTGGTCAGATTAAAGAGGGAAATTTTTTCGAATTTAAAATTTACAAAAGTTCAAAAAACTTTTAAAGCAGAGGTTTTCTGGTTTTTTGTCCGAAATCTGCTAAACTAAAAATTTCGGTGGTACTAAGGCAGACGCGCATCAAAACTTAACTCCAGCTAAATGCCAACTGACCAATCCAGAAATTGAGCAAGCTAATGTGAAATGAAGTTAGTGAAATTTCCAACTAAATCCACTCTGGACTTGATCACTCAGAAGGGCAGACTTGGCAAAGCAGACTTGGATACTTCCGGTGCCTCCAAAATTGAGGATCCTTATTGCCAACTTTTGTAGGACTCTCCTGGTTTGAGTTCGTTCAGGCACTGGTTTCCTGCAAATCAGCAAGAGGGTCGGCACCTGCTTTCACTTGATCGCTGCTGGATGGTGATGAGATCTTTCGATTCCAATACTTGACTTTTCCAGATCCAGGGACAAACTTACTGTGACTGATTTTGATCCGGTTTCTGAGTATGATGACTGTATAGCATTCGCGAGGCAACTTGAAGGCAATCTCGCCTTTTAAATTAACTTAAGACACTAAGTCCTGCACACAAAGATTTTATTGAAATTGATACAATTTCAATGCTTACAATTTCCAATAATGATATAAAACAATACCGATAATAATAGAAGTAAATGCGTAAGATGCTACAGATAGTCACGAGTACAGTACAGTACAAACCTGTTACAGTACCAGAGATGCCATACCGTAGTGCATTAATTAATATTTTTCTAATTTAGGATAATATTACTATATGCTTGTGATTTCTATCCCTTTAACCGTCCTTTACAATGGTTAAATAAATTGCAGCAAACAGTCTGCTGAGCAAATAATAATAGAAATTAACCGGTGGTCGGTCTTTTGGGGGTACTGGATACTGGACACTGCTTCCCGACGGATCGCTCCAGCACACGAACAAGGCATACGAATGTGATTTTGACAAAGTAAAGTTTGGGATTCCTTTTGGACCCAATTTAGACTCGCGAATTGTCGAAACGGACTTTGAACGTATGAAGGTATTTTTCTTTGGAATTACTGCGTTTATGACGAGATTGATCAGTTTAGATTTCTTCTTGCACTAATTTGGTTCAGCACCATTTTTCGGCTAAAACTTGCTAAATTGGACTAAACTTGACAGAATCTTTTGAGCGCACAAAATGATAATTGGACTAAACTTGACAGAATCTTTTGAGCGCACAAAATGATTCAATGTTACATCTAACCTTTGGCTTACAGTTCCATTCAACACTTGGTATTTGCAACGATTACAAATAACGTGATGAATTTGCGTTACAGCAACAACCCGTTTAACTTTCAAATATTTGATCTGGACAATTTGGAGTTAACAATTGATAGAGAACCAATGGTTGCATGTCCTATGAAACTAGTGATAAACTGATTTTCAGAGCGTATGCGATTCTATTTAACGTGAAGAATAAGTCCTATTCTGACTCTGAAACAGATGTAAGCTGTCCAAATTTTCAAAGTGGATAAGCCATGTTCTGCTTTGATCTAACTACTGAGGGCTATGGAAATACTTCTCCCCACTTGGAGCTGAGTAGACAAGGAAACCTACAACTGAGTCTGCAGTTTGCGAGTAATCTGGTGCAAGCATCAATGTTATAGTTTCTGGAGAGTTTGAAAACATCATTGAAATAAGGAGGTCTCGTGATGGACTATAAAGCCTGATGAATACTCTCGAGATTGAGCGGCTGTTGGGAAAGGTTCCTAACTTCAAACAGATATTTGCGAAAGATGAACTGGTGGTTGATGGACCTGGCGGTTTGGTGGTTAGTACGGCTCCCTCCTATCATCTTGGTCAGCATTGGGTGGCAATCTATGTTCCTATCGATGGACAAACGGAATTTTTTCTCCTATGGAATGAATCCTAAACTATATGGAACCAATCTGACTTATTGTGTATATAATTGTATGCCTTTGCAGTGCATTGATAGTAGTGCGTGCGGTCTATGTTGTTGCTTTTTTGTTGTGGCTGTGCAAGGGTTGACTGCTAAGCAATTTTTAAAGCTTTTTGGTGTGGGTATACAAAAAATGATGAAAATATAAAAAATTTAGTGGGAGTATTATCACATATTTAATTTTTCATGCTTATACTCATGTTGTAATCTTACGTGCGACATAATAAATTACATATAAATCCTAGTAGTTGGTTAGGGCTTAAACCTAGGATCTAGAGAGGTAATTGGATAATGTTTGGGAATGAGATACTCTAATGCACTCTTGGCTCAGGTATATGTAATCTATACACCACATACCAAGATTGGTTTTTTGAGAGAACGAATCTGCTTCTGTGTATTCGGTTTCTTCTTCTGTTTCTGTCTTCCAGCAGCTTCTACCTTCAGCTGGAGTTAGTTTTCTTCTTGATTGAAGATAATGGTTGTCTGAAATAGAAGAAACATTGTAAACTATTGTTATTAATACAAAATACATACAGTTCAATGTAGCTACAGCACCAATTTAAAAAGATACATTAGTTGGAAATCTAAGTGTTAACAGCTCTACGTCGGACTCAGCATTGCAAGACAAGTTTTCAATGCAGCTGTTTAAGCAATTATCAAATCAAAGAATATCCCTTACTAGAGTCAATTGATGATAATGATGGTGTTGATGGTAATTGTGGTGGTGTTAATGATGATTGTGGTGGTGTTGATCCTGATGATTGTATTGGTTGAGATTGTGGCAGTAGTGAGAATGTTCTTAATACCACAAAACGTTTGTTTTTATACTAAAATTTCAGGTTAAATATTTAGGGTGGTCGGACAGCAAATCGGAGCAAACTTTTGAAACCGGATTGAAAATTTGTACGTTTAACTAAATTAATGAGTGCGTGGAATCTAAAGTGGAGGGGGTCGGAACTTGTTCTTTTTGATAAGACCCCTACGTAATGATTAAAAAGTAAAAACATTTGCAAAACATTAATTAGGATAGTGCCCTATTTTTCAATTTCTTTAGTTTAAATTAGTTGCACATCATTAAAGGTTTTGTTTTCTTTATTGTATTGCTGCTTGCTCTGCTGCTGTCACAAGTGACAATATTACTAGTTTTTATTAAGTTAATACTACTTTAATTATTTATTTTGTCCTTTTAATATTTTAAAACCGGCTATATTGTGGAATTATGATTATTGACATAAGTCTAAGGTACCCTAAAATTTTGAATTGAGCTAATTTTGGTGAATTACTATAAAATGGTGATGGGTAGGAAGGACCACATGCTCCACAGGCTCCACTGCTCCAGAACGCCCCCTTTTTATACTACTCTGGTTTTTATAAGGTGACCTTAGTTTATATACACATAATAATGCATATATGCAAATATGCATATTTATTATATACATATACATGATTATATATATGCATATATGTACACATATATAAATAAAATATGGCATATATGTCTAAACATGAGCGGCCGTTGCAAAACTATCACCCTCGGGGTGCTCAGTGCTGACAGACTAAAAATCTGAAAAACTCCGATGATTTCAGTCTTCAGAAATTAGGACTTCTGTTGGCCTTATATACTCTGTTTGCGTTATCAGCGTATCGAGTAATAACCTTTAGAAATTTGTGTGTGTGAATGGGTGTGTGAATTTTTAAGTTTTAGTTAAAATGAATTTTGTGAAATATTTATGTGAAGTACGAAGGAATAAGCAGGCATACGTGGCGGAAATATTTTGGGACCGGCCGCCCCCCGCACACCTATAATTTTACTATTTGATTCTCCTATTAAAGATGAAACAACTCCGTGGAAAGTTCACATGTTTACACTAAAAGTTATTACTCGATACGCCGATATCGCAAACAGAGTATATAATGCCGACAGAAATCCTAATTACTGAAGACTGAAATTATTGGAATTTTTTCATATTTTTCAGTCTTTTGTCCGTGATATTTTGGAACGAATTTTCAGTTGTCTGAACATAGCTAACTTTGAAATAATAGAATTTTGTTGGCAGAAAGTTTTGCTTCTTGAACTGAGAAATTCACGAAGAGACAATTTTGTTATAGTATGTAGTTCGTGATGGCAGAGTTGGAAGGTGGACGCGGGTACTCGCTGGTACCCGCGGGTACCCGCGGGTCCAGTGGACATGGACAGAGGGTTTGTCCACGTGGACAAACGTGGACAAACGTGGACAAAATTTTCGTCACCCGTTTTTATAAAAAGCGTAAAAATTCAACCTAGCTTTATATAATCGTTTTTATATTGGCTATTTTTAGTTTTCCATTGTTATGTTTTATTGTGCTGGCATCGTGACTTTTTAGCTTTGCTGACCCTTTAATACTAAACAGCTGCAGGAGTTGGTGTGATACTATATAGTATTAGAATGCCGGTGTCGGCACCCAAGGTTTCAGAATGGGTGCCGGTGTCGGCACCCAACTGGTGCCGGTGTCGGCACCCTATGTTGCCGGTGTCGGCACCCAACTGCTAGTGCCAGTACAAGTTCTTAGAGCCACTCTATCGAATAAAATAACATTATTTCTTTGGGTGCCGGTGTCGGCACCCAAGCAGAAATTTTACAGCTAAGTGACAGCAATAGTTTTTAAGGACTGCTAGGAGTGTCTACATGTGATAAAATTAACATATGACTACATTTTCACTAACCATTTACTAACTAAGAAAGGGGTGCCGGCCTCGGCACCGGAGATGACTATTACGGAGTGAACTTCTGTGTGTTTGTCCGGTTACTGATCTGTACAGATATGATCAAACCGGGTGTATGGCACATGGATGGATGCGTCTAGGTATGCTCTTTCCAAAACTGTCTTCATCACTTCGATTCGTCTTGGCAATTTTGAGTTATGCTCGAAAAATATCTGGGTGCCGACACCGGCACCCAACATTTAACGGTTTCTCTACATATATCTACTGAATTAATTCTGACGATTCACACATCGTTGGACTCCCACGGGTGTCCTCTTTCCAAAACTGTCTCAATCAGCTCGATCCGCCTTGGCAATTTTGAGTTATGCTCGAAGAACATTGATTTTACCAGTTGTTCAACTGGAAAAATATGACTTTTTCAATCCCACCAGCTCATTGTATGGGAGGACCGGGCAAACTCTTCCATTTCTGGATAGCCTAACCCAATACTATTGTAAACCAGCCGGACTTGCTGAGCTCTACTGTACTCATACTGACTTCAGCTCGATTAAGTTCAAAATTTGCAAGTTGCATTTGGAATCCTAGTATCAAGTGCCAAACTTATACTTTTTCCGGTTACTGATCTGTACAGATATGATCGAACCTGGCTAATGGCACATGGGTAGATGCGTCTAGGTGTCCTCTTTCCAAAACTGTCTCGATCGACTCGATCGGCCTTGGCAATTTTGAGTTATGCTCGAAAAATATCTGGGTGCCGACACCGGCACCCAACATTTAACGGTTTCTCTATATATATCTACTGAATTAATTCTGACGATTCACACATCGTTGGACTCCCCCGGGTGTCCTCTTTCCAAAACTGTCTCAATCAGCTCGATCCGCCTTGGCAATTTTGAGTTATGCTCGAAGAACATCGATTTTACCAGTTGTTCAACAGGAAAAACATGACTTTTTCAATCCCACCAGCTCATTGTATGGGAGGACCGGGCAAACTCTTCCATTTCTGGACAGCCTAACCCAATACTATTGTAAACCAACCCGACTTGCTTAGCTCTACTGTACTCATACTGACTTCAGCTCGATTAAGTTCAAAATTTGCAAGTTGCATTTGGAATTCTAGAATGAAGTGCCAAACTTATACTTGTCCGGTTACTGATCTGTACAGATATGACCGAACCTGGCTAATGACACATGGGTAGATGCGTCTAGGTGTCCTCTTTCCAAAACTGTCTCGATCGACTCGATCGGCCTTGGCAATTTTGAGTTATGCTCGAAGAACATCGATTTTACCAGTTGTTCAACTGGAAAAATATGACTTTTTCAATCCCACCAGCTCATTGCATGGGAGGACCGGGCAAACTCTTCCATTTCTGGATAGCCTAACCCAATACTATTGTAAACCAGCCGGACTTGCTGAGCTCTACTGTACTCATATTGACTTCAGCTCGATTAAGTTCAAAATTTGCAAGTTGCATTTGGAATCCTAGTATGAAGTGCCAAACTTATACTTGTCCGGTTACTGATCTGTACAGATATGATCGAACCTGGCTAATGGCACATGGGTAGATGCATCTAGGTGTCCTCTTTCCAAAACTGTCTCGATCGACTCGACCGGCCTTGGCAATTTTGAGTTATGCTCGAAAAATATCTGGGTGCCGACACCGGCACCCAACATTTAACGGTTTCTCTACATATATCTACTGAATTAATTCTGACGGTTCACACATCGTTGGACTCCCCCGGGTGTCCTCTTTCCAAAACTGTCTCAATCAGCTCGATCCGCCCTGGCAATTTTGAGTTATGCTCGAAGAACATCGATTTTACCAGTTGTTCAACAGGAAAAACATGACTTTTTCAATCCCACCAGCTCATTGTATGGGAGGACCGGGCAAACTCTTCCATTTCTGGACAGCCTAACCCAATACTATTGTAAACCAACCAGACTTGCTTAGCTCTACTGTACTCATACTGACTTCCGCTCGATTAAGTTCAAAATTTGCAAGTTGCATTTGGAATCCTAGAATGAAGTGCCAAACTTATACTTGTCCGGTTACTGATCTGTACAGATATGACCGAACCTGGCTAATGGCACATGGATAGATGCGTCTAGGTGTCCTCTATCCAAAACTGTCTTGATCGACTCGATTGGCCTTGGCAATTCTTAGTTATGCTCGAAAAACTAAACTTCCACGATTGTGGAGCACATAAGAAAATGGCCTAGAATTAATTCCTGGGGCCTCCAAATTTAAAACAACGCTCAGCTTCTGGGGGGTTGCACCCCCCAGACCCCCTGCTTCCCTTTCTAGAAACATTAGTTGCTGAGCCTCGCTGCCAGGAGTTACTTACAGCAAGTCCATTGCGTCCTACATTTGCTGAAAAGTGCCTAGGATTAATTCGCCTTGTATAAGCCAGCATAGAATCAGATCTCATACGTGAATTTCACAAATACACATTTCTACATTTCTAAAAAATACTTTCACATCCCAAACGTATGCTTATCTAACACCGGCCCCCACCCATTACGGTAGAAACTGAATGTGTGGCGAGACGAATGATATGTTGTATGCTGTCGTCTCCACGTTCTTCAAAATGCTTTCTGGTTTTCTGTGTAATGAATATAGGATTCCCTTAAAATCTTAAGGGGATTTCAATGGACCTGCTTTACGTTTAATTAGTTCAGTCATCTTTCCTTCTTTTAATTTTTCAAATTGGCGCCTGTATGCCTTTGATCACACTTTGATATTTTAATGTCAAAGTTTAGAGCAGGGAAAAGTCGACCCTAGTCGGTAGCTCTAGTTCGATTCGATTGTTTCTACTAATATATTTATGATCAAGCATCAAGCAAAGCGACTTGGGTTTATTTTAAGCTTTTATAAGAGGTTATTTTAAACTGAAAGGAAATCTTCGTCAGTAACATTTTGCACTATGAAACATTATCGGCGCTTTCGGCTCGCATTGCATAAGTGTTTTAGAGTCAACCAGTTTGGAAAAGGAGTTCACAGTAATAAACCTTTGTTAACCCAGCAACTCTTTTATTTTCAGGTGATGTCCGAATAGATCAATGATTATGCGTGAAGCAATAGCAACTTATTTGGTTTCTGGTGGGATGCAAAATCCTGATTTTCAAAAATATATTGTTGATTAAGGTTGATAGTAAATCTTCATGTCACCAATTGCTGTCGTTAAGTTGACTGTGCTTTGTTTCAGGGTTAAAAGTAAGTTACAAGATCGCAGTTTTGAGCAAGAGCTCAGTATTAATTCGAATACTTGTTTTCGAAATTTGGGACCCACAAAGCAATAGACTGTGAAATTCATTGCAGAGTTGATGTTGACCATTAAGCTGACAACAATGGCGGCGTTCGCGTAGAATTCTTGATGTCGAAGCAGCCACGGTTTATGGAAAACGTCCACTAGTGTTAGAATGAATAATGGGACATTGCAAACCAAAAATAGACAGACTATTCCAATCAACAGTGCATGTGATTCTCGCTTTTTCCGCTCACGAATTCTGTGTTGAATTCTTTCCACAATAGGTCTAATTGTCAAACAACTGTAAGAATCAAAATCTTTACCTCGAGATTGTCGCAAATACTTTGTGGTTAGAGCAATGTTCATGAATAAAAGTGTGAGAAATGGTATAACGATGTCGCAAAATGTAGATAGCCAAACAATATAGATAATGGCATAAGTCTTGTTCTGTCCGAGGGCCGAAGGGTAGGCAAAATGCCGAGCAAGCGTCGAATTACTGGGATCGCCAAATCGTTCCAATTCAAAGTACTTTGGAAGCTTCAAACAGGCACACAGGGATATTACTACAAAGGAACACATAATTGAACGCCTGGTTAGACAGTTTAGTTTTGACGCTTTTGAGTGGTAACTATATAGGTATCTTTCTAAGGTTACGACAATAGTTAAGTAGTCGCCGGATATTCTGAACGTGTGAGCCAAATAGTACATAAGCTGTCCGCAGTGCATCCAAGATCGTGCCAGCCACAAATTTCCCGTCAGCACGGCAACTTCTCGCACCGTGGAAAACAATATGTTAGTTACCAGCAACCCAATGTCGCACATAGCCAGTGCTGCTAAATAATATCCATTTGATGCACAGCTTTTCCCGTTTCGTAGAAAAATTGCAACAGCGAGGCAATTTCCAACGACTCCGTAAAGGCATACCACCGGTTCAATAATTACTTCCGCGATAAAGCTAAATGTCCACTGTTCAGCTAAGCAGCAGCTTGCATTGCCTGAGCGATCACCCATTGTTCATACTAGACAAACCTTGTAGGTTAGAAACAGCCAAACCATTAAAATTAAACTTCTAATCTAACTGGTGGGAGGCTGGAGTGAGGTTATCAGAAGAAATCCTTAAATGTAATAAAGACTGAAGTACTTGGCCCAAAAACTAAGCTTATTTTCAAATTTGCCCAGAGTCAATATATTTGCCACAGCCAACCTTGTTTTATGCGATAGCATGAGTACATGACTCCTGCATCTGGCTCTAGATGTATCCACTAAACACTGAAAAAAATTGCCCACTGTACGTATGTCTCAGGATTTCTAAGAGACTTTTAGGACTTTCTCTGAGTGGAGTCGGAACTCAAATTAGATTGAAAATTTAGACCTCAATTAGCAGGAAAGACACTAGAAATATTACAGAGCACGCACGTTTGATGGCAGATATTTTCTTCCACTGTCAATGGACTCAATACAGTAAATTTTTCTGAACACCGTAAATAAATCTCTTAAGATATCTCAAGTCAATGAATCTTTAGCTGGTTAAAATCTTGGACTCTATCATTCGACACTTTCATGATTGAAGTCATCGCAAACACTTTCATCAGTTTTAATTTTTAGCTTAGTATTTCCCCAACACAAAGACAGCCAGCGGCTCTTTTCTTGGCTCTGAACCAACACCTGTCGGGTAATTACAGGAGTTGCTCCCAGCTGGTGGACAAGAGGTGGAAAGACGAAGGTTACAGACAGCAAACATGACCCAAGCAGTTCTGATCTGACCTTATTGGCTGATTCCGCGCACGAATAACAGCATAATAAGCTGGCAGATCCACTCGAGAAGACCACGATGGAATTTCACATTTTCGTTTTGCGATGAGATAGGGAGGCTTATATACTGGCAACCATAGAATGACTTGGAGGCAACGGGGAGGGGTTCTGGAGGTGCAGAAGACCCCTAGATCGACAAAAGCTGTAGACCCTCAGTGATTTTTTAACAAAGTTTGCAAATTATTAAGCAAATTTTAGCAATTTTTTAAAAATTCAAATTGCTAAAAATTGTCATTTTTTATTAATCTTTAGCCAAAAATGTAAGGCTTTTACTTTTTACTAATTTGGAAATAGAGCCCCTTATAAAATTTTGGAAATTTTCATTTTCATGATTGAACCCATAACTAAGACCGGGCAAACCCCCCGAATCGTAACCCAAGCTAATGTGTGTAGTCATCCCTGTAGGATGGAGTACAATACCGGCCATACTTGACCGCAGTGCCTTGCTACATTTATCCAAATCATGCAGCATAACCTTTATTTAAAAATTTTGCAAGATTTGGTTTTGGACCACTAAAATTTAATCTATAATTTCCAAAACCGTACGAAATCTAATCATGAGCTGAAGATTAAAGTTAGTTATGTTGTGATGACAGCTTTCAAAAATGAGCTACTGTAAGATGAACCTAGGGTAAATTCCAACGGATTTATTTAAGGAAGACTCCAACATCTATTTTACCGAAAGATCAAGGTTTGTTGATGTTCATTTTAGCTAGTTTCCCACTTTTCCTGTTGCTCCTCTCGGATGTTCCTCTTGCTAATTGTCTGGAACTTGAAAGTGTATAAAACGTTTTAACTGCCATTATATGTTAAAGCCAAAATTAGGGATATGTCGAAACTATACCTTATCATAGTGCTAGTAAAGTAAAACACTCGTAAACCTAAGCCCCCTAAACGGTAACGGTAATTTTCTAAAAAAGAAATGCCCAACTTCCAATGAAAAACTTATATAATTTCCTAGCTGGAACTAAATGAAAGTATCACAGCTTGATACTGTTGTTGTAGGTTAGAATTGTCACGCAAATCTTTTCAACCATCTGTCAAATGCCCTGTCTGGAGACTGGAAGTTCATACAACGTTCTCGCCACCAAACGGAGAACAGAAAATAACTGCTGCACTACGAAGGCATAAGTTTGATTATAGGTTCCAATTTTTTTCTTGCCTTTTAATGGTTTCCGAAGAAACCTCACTGCATTACGCTTAAAAATTATAAACATCACTCCCTCATTCAGGAAATAACCAACTTCCTCTTCAGAAAAATTTGCGGGAAACGGGCTGAGTATTTCGGACGTTGAAATATTTATGTATTAGCCCCAGCACATTTTAGTTACTTAGTAACTTTATTTCACTTCTAACAGATTAATTTTATTAATATTTACGGCCGTTTGCACCAACTTCGAGATTAGCTCAAGCTTAAGCTGGAGCTAATCTCGAACTCAAGATCGGGTAAGCTTGATCTTATCTCTAACTACAACCTCGAGGTGAGCAACTTGCACCAACTGATTTCTGTTACAGATTAGTCAAGCTGGTACTAAGCTCCAGCTTAACTCTAACTTGTGGATTATCCAATGCAATGCTGTTAAAGAGTCACGTGCTAAGTGATAGGGCCAATCAAAAGCTAGCAGCATTTTTCAACGATTCTACGTTTACTTTACACATTACAATTCGTAATTCGCTTAATAATGAGGATTAGGTATGATTGCTTCCAAATGTCTGCAGTTGCGACGACGACTGCTACCTCCTACAGTTCAATTTTACGAGCACGAAGGCAGTGGTTAGAATTAATGTTTTTGTGAATGAAGAACATTTACAAAACAACACTTAGAAATTTACGTTGTCTAATTTCTACGGAGTTATTGCTAACAGTTGCAGATTCCTGTAACTGGGCATTCAAATTTGAGAATTCAAATTATATGCGTTGTTCAACGCGGTTATTTGCTGTAAAACTGGTCAGAAATAGAGTCAATCCTACTCTTGACCAGGATGCAAATTTAGACGCTCGAGATTAGCTCGAGGTTGAGTTAATCTCTAACTTTTGTTGGTGCAACGCTCTTCCAGATAACCTCTAAGCTAATCTCGAGCTAAGCTCAAGGTAATCTCAACCTCGAGCTTATATTAGTTGGTGCAAACCGGTGTTAGTATAGTTCATATATGTGAAATTTACATATGTATATATGAAATGTCATTCAAATCGAAACTGAGTCGGTGTACGTCATAATTATAGAGATAGTATGTCGAATCAATTATTACAGTTAATGTTGACAACATAAAACATGATAAAAGACAGTTTATCATCTGTGCTGTGTTCAATGTCAGCTTTCTGCCTCATCCAAGAAGGAGGCAAGAAACCTTGATTTCCGCAGAGAACTAAGTGTGTGGACCTAATCGTAAGAAGTTTTCTGTGGATCGTCCTGACTCTTTTAATTAATATGACGAATGTTTTGCTGAAATTAAAATTGATGACTGTGTTTTAAGGATATGTAACGGATTTGTGGTAATACAGACAAATAACAGATAAATATTAAAAACCAGTGTCATCGAACCAGTCTGAGCGGTTTTTGCTTCATTCACTGTCTAACATCGCCTTTACTTACAAATCTTCATTTCCCAAATTCAACATCGAGTTTTCTTAGTGGAAAATCCTGTTTCACTGACTAAACCTTGTGATGGATTTACTTTTGTAGCAGATTTAGCGGTAATGTTGACAGTCTTGCCAAGGGCACCTGTGTGGCCAAGAATTGCTTTTTGAATATCAGTGCTGAACGCAAAATAGATAAACGGGTTCAGGGAGCTGTTTAAGATGGCAAATATTCCAACGATAGCTTCTCCGTGGTTTGCTGATAGCAGACCCTGGACTTGCAGATACTCCGTTATCCAGTACGATCCAATGTACAGAAAATAGACCAAACAGATCAGCCCGAACTGGATCACCAGTGATGTTTCCTTTCCAGCCGTCGAGGACTGTGACGCACTTTTCTTCATGGCTCGTCTCAGTGTTCCCAGTATTAGGATGTTCATAATGAGAACTACAAATGGCATGCCGATTGACTTTATTTGAATGTAGAGAACAGCGTTGGCGACGGCATTCATATCTGCATCAAGATAGCAGGTCCATCGGTAGGTAATACCGCTGGGCGCATGAAAGTAGCAGCCTACCCCGTACATCACTGTCACCGTTAGGGCCGCCCATCCGTAGCAAACTCCGATTATCATAAGTACCTTTTTGGGCGTGAAAAACTGGTTGTATTTTTGCATCAGCAACACTGCTGCTAGTCGATTGAAGGAAATAGCAATGATATGAAGCAGAAGAGTCCAGGCCAATAAATTGACCGTTCCCCCGCAAAAAAGTATGAACCAATGAGGCAGCCCGCTCTCACCAACCACGCCTTCAACGGTTGCAAAACAGATTTGCATGATCAGATAAGTCATGTCCAGTAGGCCAAGACTTAGGGCCAGTTTATAAAAAGAATTGTTGAAAACACCGTCCCTGTATTTCCACAGTACAAAACAGACCATACCGTACGCAACTAAACTTACAAAAGCTACAGTATCTGCAATGGCCAGATAAGTTATGGCAAATGTTGACAGTTCATGGTGGGTTGAATTGTTGTTCATTTTGCTTAGTGTACTGATAGAGTTCCTCTAATAATGAGATTAGAGGTTAGGATAAAAGTTTGCACAGTTGAATAAAAGTACACAGACAAGCCAATGGACGGTTTATGGCAATGACCTTTGAGCTACATTTTTGCTGTCATTAATCAGACTGTTTCCTGAAAATGTCCATGAGAAACCTCATTATTGAGATTTATTTAACTTTTGAACGGATAACGCCACACGGAGAGCTAAGTTAACATTTTAATTCAGCAAGCTTATTTTCCTAATGACCCAGCAAGAGACAGCGACTAGCGAGCAGCTTGCGCTGTTTGCCTCAGCTTTATTAGCTGTTTCTGTGTATAACCAGCAAAATAAATTAGTCGAATTAAATCATGAAAATCTAAGCACTATTATGTTGGACTGATTGGACAAATGTTAGGAACGCGTTGCCGTCAGAAATCGTCTATGACTTAATTATAACAGACTAATTAAAAACATGTTCATTTTGTTAATAACTGCCCTAAATGTGCCAGCTGATTAGAACGCTTATGATTGACGCGTTGGAGCCTCGTTGATTGCAGAAGTCTAAACTCCAACATCCGATCCCATCTCATTGTGAAGCTTGGGTTCAAATTCCAATGCTTACAGATGGCTATACTAGTGTGTGGTATTGGAGAACGTCGACTGTATTAAACTCCAAAACGAGAATTTAATTAGCAAAATCTAGAGACACAAAGTAATAAAGATTCACAGTAAACGGAAAACGGCAGAAAAAGCTAAAACTGAAATTTCGAAAATAAAACTACAAAGACGAAATTACCGAAACCAAAGGTAAACAAGCCAAGTCAACCTAAGCGCATTAGATTCAGCACCTACTGACAGAAATACCTACAGCTCTGCTTTTAAGGGCAAACGATTTCCTCAATAGAACAACTTCCACAATCTGATAGTCCAAAGTTGTTGGCAAAATTGTGTCCAGCTAAATAATGATCTTATGTTTAGGGATTGGATCTGCTAAACTGGTAGAATCCGCTAGCTGAATAGCGCCTATGGTTGCTGCCTGTTTCTGACCAAACCATCAGGATCCCTTCCAAGTCCAAAACAATATATCTCCTTGTAGTATTTCTTTGGAAATCGATAGACTTTTCAACACATCTTCTAGATTGGAAATAGATGTGCTGCCCTGTTTCTGGCAATATTCGTTTATTTCCCATTGTCGATATTCTGGAACCACACCTGGTTTCGATGTGACTAGCTGCGATATTTCAATCATTGCGCAATCTGAAATTCCCAAGAAAATTTAAACTGGTTTCTTTCCATATACTGGCAATACCATCTATTTGATATAGACGAATGAGCAGCTATCCTGAAGTCACTCTCCTCGACACTTTACAAATGATCTACACGCATCCAAGATCTCTAACTACCATTGGAGTTGATTTCGGTCCTAAAGTCTCCTCGAGGACAGCATCATCGTATTCCCAATCTGATTCTTCCTCCTCGGCTTGCTGCCACTGCGCTTCTTCTCCAGAGCTTTCTCCCTCCGTTTTCAATTTCGTCTCTGCCGGGTTAAGGCATCTCTTTGTTCCTTTGTAGGTATTTTGTAAGTTCTGGGTCTAGGTGCGTAGTTTTCGTCGCCATCGCACCAGCTTTCATGACTCCGCTTGTTCATGCTTTTCCAATAATTTTGATGATGGTATAATTTACAAATCAATTTTCCCTAAATGAAAAAGTGCACGCAGGATATTTGTCATTCGCTCATGTTAACATATAATACAGTACTAATGAAGCTTTAGCTTGGGGAAATGGGATTGCACGGAAGTAGGCTGTTGGGTAATTGGACTACTTGTGCCGGAAAAAACTTGTGAATTACTAGCAGTAGTGGTTATAATAGTGCATTCTTGACTGTGATTTGATGTAGTTTCTTCCGCTTCCGTGTCTAGACCAGACAACTGCCGTTGCACTACAATAGGTTCGTCAGTAGTCGTTTGAATCTTTTGTGTTTAGTCTTTTTCAATGGGTTCTAATACACAGTAACGGACAGTTACACCATCATTCGTAGCTACAGCATCATGATTATCATCGTTACAACATTATCATCACCGAGAGCAGTTGGATCGTCAACTTCAATTTCCAACTCCTCAAGGGTTTCGGGATTTATATCAGGTAACATTTTTAGACGGTCCACATAAATAATTTTACTATTCATGTCATTTGCTATTAATCTTTTCATAATTCTCAAACGTACAGTTTGATCGACTTCAGTTATCCTATAAGGTCCGTCATATTTGGAAGCTAATTTAGCCATTCTACCCGTAGCTGTAGTATTGCATGATGTTTCGCATGACATGTTGACCCACTTCGAAATTCTTTATACGTGTGCCTTCATCGTATCTTTGTTTAACAGGTTCCGCTTTAGCAACTATTATTTGAACCGTAATATGCCAGTTTTCGTCAATGCACGGATTAAAGAAGTCTTATAAATTACCAAAGAAGTTACTGGCTTATCCAAATTTTCAAACAACAAATCCTCCGGAACTTGTGCATCTCGACCAAACAGAAAAAAAGGCGTATCTTGTATGGTAGAATGTAATGAAGTCCTATAGGCATGCATAGCAAAAGCAAGTTTAACATCCCAATCACGTTGGTCAACATCTACGTACTTGTTAACAGTTCTCTGTATAGTACCAGTTACCCTTTCCACTAGATCGTTAGACTGAGGATGATATGCCGTAGTCAGTAATCTCTTCGTATCCATCAATTTAAACTAAACAGCTTCAGCTTGAAAATTTGGACCTTGATCAGATATCACCTCGGTAAGTATCCCGTAATTAATTCTGTTAAAACAGTCGTATTAACATTTCGACCTTTTCGTTTCGTAAGGGCCATGCTTCTGCCCAACGGGTAAGCTGATCAGTTACTACCGAAAAACAAACATTTTGTTTTTAACTCGTTGGAAAATGCAAAACTTCCATATAGACCCCTTTCAAAAGGTTTAGTTACCGGTGGATGAATTTTCATAAGAGTATGAGGATGCCTCGGGTCTATCGTAAATTTAGCACAAACAATACAATTACGTATAAACAACTTACACCCGTAAGTGAACCAGGGCAATAATATCTAGTCGCAACTTTATAATGAGTTTGAGGTACACCCTGATGACCACCAGTGTCAATTGCAGAATGATACTGTTAAAGAATATAATTTCGAAACTTTCTAAGGACACAAACTAAACGTGCAGACCCTTTTTATGTCTCGCATGAATATTAGTACAATAGTGCCGCGATCGCCGAGTGGTAAGGTGTTCGACTAAGTATCTTACGGTCCTAGGTTCAAATCCCCGCTGCCACAAGGCTTTCGCAAATTCCATTGAGTAAGGGACTAAGCACATGTCGGTTCGCCGTGGGCTCCAGCCAACCCAGCTGTCGCTGTCTATCCTTAATTGGTCGGTAAATGGGTACCACTGCAGTGGGAAGGTAACAGGAGTCTGTGTTCTGGCGTAATGCCTGATGAAGGGCTGGCCCCCTTCCACAGATGTAGTCAACATTAGAGTTGTCGCTCCAGGCTTCGGGCTGTGAATCCGGAGATAAACACCGGCATCCTATAACCTTCTGTAGGTTGGAGTTCTCTCCAGGGGTCATTCTACCTTTACTTTTACTACAGTATGATATCAATAAAGCATGTCATTTTTCGATTCAAATTTTGGTTAACAACATATTAAAGTCCAAGTCAGGTCATTGTGATGTTAGTTTTCCTCACCGCGTTCGAAATTGCATGTTTCGCTGCCTTTTCCTCGATATCAGGTGCCTCATCTACTGTTCTTAGTCAATTTAAACGTGCAACTAGTTGATCTTGAGACATTTCTGGCATTGTTTCTTTGACAGATAACACATTTGTATTTTTTCGTCTCTAACTTTTCATTATTTGAGGCATCTGAGTATTTTGCAGCATTAGTTGTACAAGTTTCATCTTTTTTGTTTGAATCCTTCAATACATTGCCCCTCAAATCAGGGACTTGCACTGCCGCGCTTCTTCCTATAGATGAACCTTGACTACCTACCCCCGCTGTACTTGTACTTGGTACTATTTGATGCATCGTGGCCCCTTGCTGTTGTCCCTTTTAGCACCTATTTGCGTTTGAGAAAGTCACAGTGTTTCTAAACAGGAAACCTGCAAGTTTCCCACCCACAGTCTTTGAATTATTTGTTCCGAAAACTAAGTTTGGTCGACGTGGCACAGCAATGGGCTGCATGTTCCATGGATATCGTTGATTGTTATTACTGGAATATCAGTACCCACCGAAGCCTGTTCTTGGGCTGGGAGGGGCGCCAGTTCTGATTTTGAATGGGAGGCGCTCTCCCTGAAAATTATTGGCAGAATAACTCATTCGCGGAGAAAAAGATCTATTTACAGGATAACTCAATCGACTTCCATAGTAGTTGAATGAATTATTCTGATTTCGTACTCAGCGCTATACGTATATCGCGAATTTTGCGAAAAACGCCATTGAGATCGGATTTGATTTGCCCTAGCTGCACAAATAAGAATAAATAGAATAAACCCTTGATTTTGGTTATTCTGGCCATTCAAAAACTGATTTTGTTGCTGAAAACTAACATTAGGAGGAGATCGAGCAACTTGGGGTGGGGGCGGGCGTTGGTTAAAGAAAGCATTCTGTCAAAGCACGTATATCTACATTTTGCAAGAAATTTTGCAATTGGGGACTGGAGCAAATGTTAAGGGT
This sequence comes from Trissonchulus latispiculum, assembly GCA_030248195.1. Taxonomy (NCBI): domain Eukaryota; kingdom Metazoa; phylum Nematoda; class Enoplea; order Enoplida; family Ironidae; genus Trissonchulus; species Trissonchulus latispiculum. Next base: position 35,392 of record JASAND010028269.1, on the reverse strand, counting down.
TATCCGTAGAGTTTTGAGATCGCTGACTTCTCGTTACATCCGCATACGTAGGACTAAAAACGCGCAAATTGAACTTAAAACCTTTTCTCTCTGGAAAAAGCTTCGAAAGATCCTCCAAAAAGTTTGCATTTTTCTGACAATGAGTTGATTTGCCTGTTTTTTTTAAAAGATATAAGTACTTGGTTTTCTAGGCAATGAATTTATTGCGGAGGAGCACCCCCGGAATTTGTCTTGCTGGGAACGGGGAAGTTGGTTCCATTTTGTTGGATCGGGGTCAACTAATTTATCGTCCGGTTTTGCTGATTACACCCTTGTCCTTGCGAACTGAGAAAGGCGTCCAGTAGTGGGTCCACAAAAATATGCGTCCTGATTGTTTCGATTATTGGGGTTGCCTCCCCGACGGCCTCCTCGACCGCGACAGGATCCTCGATTTTCTCAATTCCAACATCCTCCCGGATTTTGGTTGGAATATCCGTCATAATTTTGCCGGTTGATATAACTCCCCTCTTTCCATCAAAATTATTCCCACCTCCAAAATTTCTTCGATTCGCGTTGCCTATACTCTTGCTTGAACTTTAATTATTTTGCCGATTTAAGGCACGCTGAGGGGAAATGTGGCCTGGGTTGCCAAAATTAAGTTGTTTTTGCCACTACAAAAATGTGATGTTACCTCAAATCCCGAGAAAAATGCCCTAGACTAGCTCACCCAAAAGATACAAAATGATTTGTAACCTAAAATTGGTATTGGGTCAAACCCACACGCATACACAATTATACGTATATAAACACACAAACACCTAGAGAAAGAATTTCACAAATTTTTGACCCTAGATGGGGAGGGGGTTAAATACGTACGTAGAAAATGGACAAAAGTGATTGAACGGCAAAAAAGGTTTACTAGGATTCAACCCCCATAGAATTAACAAAAATTTACCGCAATCAAAATTTGAAAACTTTAGTGAAGGGATTCAAATCGCAAGGCCAAATTTGACACGCTGAGCTCCTGGCAGCCTAATGTAGCGCCTGGCCAGGTAAAATTTCGACGAACGTAAAAAAAACACAAGCGAAGGGTGCCTAAAACCGAAGGTCGAGGTTAGAACCCTGAGCTCCTGGCAGCGGGGCAGCCTAATGTAGCGGTAACAGAGTGAAACTAGCCTAACACAAAAATACCGTTACCCCGCGAGAGCAACTCAAGCAACTCAAGAAATAACATACCCAAAATACACACACGACTAGTGGAGATATTTAATAAGCAACAACAATATTATGAAGAGAGCAGATGTAAATAATAGAAACTGACAGAATGTAGGGGTGCGAAGCACAACAAATACGTACAGTTATAATGTAAATAAACTTACACACGCACTCACCAAATAATTGGGCGAAGCCCCGCTAACGAACCTCTCAATATCCCAAACGATTGGTGATGAATCAACCAATCAATCAATCAATCAAGCAGTCAGTCAATCAATCAATCAATCACGTTAATTCGCAACCAATTCTCAACCCTAATATATTAGCCAGGTGACTTTCTGTCTGATAGAAATTTAGAAAACTAAGGAAATCTTCGAAAACACTGAGCCTGAGCGTTTGTCTAACTTACTACAAATCGGTAGAATTGATATCTCAGCCTCGTAATGGCTCTACATAATAAATCGTCATATATATGGCGTTGACAATAAAAGTCGACATTGCTTGTTTTGATGGCGAATCGCTTTCGTTTGCGGAGTTGCTTGAACTTTCTACAAGGAACGGAAACTATTTATCTGTTCTTGCATTTGACAATTATATGGGGATTATGTGGATTAAGTAATTGTTTAACTTGTTTAATGTTTATATATTAGTTTGCAGAGTTAATCTATAGAGTGCCCTCCCTAACGATAGCAGCATTGGCTATAATGTGTTTATTAAAAAATAACATGACCCAGAGTCACAGTGTAATTCGCATTTACAGTTTTTGCAACGTGGTATGATTTTTTCAGTTAGTTCTTTCAGTTCAGCTGTATTCAATTTTCTAACTTGCTTGTAATAATGATTCTAAGGTTATCAATTTTACTAAGTTTTCTGGAATAAAGACCACCCTCACTTCCAATTTTCATAAAGTGTGTCATTTTCTCAGTCTGTAAGTATAACTTTGACTGAACTGTCCTCGTGACACAACAAGGACCTAGAATTGTTCCAATAAAGCTGAAATTAAAGTTTGTTTTCCATGAACTGAACCTTCATGGTCTCAGAAATTATTCATATCAGTTCACGTCCGTTAAAAAGGCGCAACTTCTGGAAAGGTATTATTAGGTGCAGAAACTTTATAGAACCGTCATCCGACCTTGAAGAAAGAACCATCTAGAAGCACGTGATAATTTTCTTTCTTGTCTAGAAAGATTCATGTGTCTTCTTTGGAAAATATGTTGTTAGAATCCCGTTCTATATGCTCTTTTAATACACGCACTCAGTCAAGACCTAACAAACTATATGAAGTCAGTAGAAGTCTGTAAAATTTTGAGTACCATGTACCATTCAATAACCTAAGGCAATTTGGGTCATGACTAAAATTCTACCGCTAGGTTTCAGATATGATAAAAATTCTTAACATTAAGGTATCAAGTTTCTAAGAGTCTTCGAAAAAATCTAATCATTTGCGATATAGGTTTGGGTGATTCAAAATACTAATGATTAAATTCATATGTGGCTTATTGTTGCCAGTCCCTTTATTTCCATTTTTATCAGTTGGTATTTTACAGTACTAATACCGACATACTGAGCAAATTAGTGAACATTAGTGAACACATCGCTAAAAAGTCCTAATAAGTAGCCTTATTCTGAGTATAACAGAATCGTAAAATATATTAAGATTACCTCGATTTTTGTTGTCTGTTGTTTACTATGTATGTAACTTATTTCGGATTTAGATAGTTGATGACTGAGGTTGTTCGCATAAACATCTCATCATAAGTGTTTCCATCCTTTGATTAGCAGGTCCAGCTTAATAGTGTAGGCGTCCAGAAAATGTAATTACATTTTTCGTGCAATTCTGAAAATTTGTTTTTATCTGCTCTAGCTCTAATTCCACTCATAGAATTTTGGAATTTGCATCTTATTTTGCAATGGCACTGAACATAACAGTGATGCCGAAGTCCAGCGGAGGCGGTTGGATAGTCACATCCACCGCTCCGACGCCGATAAATGTGACAGTGGTCACAGCAGTGGAGAGTATAAGTAGCGATGACGCGGCTTGGGCACTGACATGCGCTTTTCTGATCCTAACCATGCAAACGGGCTTTGCCATGCTGGAATGCGGTTGTGTGTCAGTGAAGAATATTGCCAATATTATGATCAAAAATGTGGTGGATGTTAGCCTGGGTGGACTGAGCTATTGGATGTTTGGCTATGCGATGAGTTTTGGCACTCCGTCCAATTGGTTTGTGGGCTATGGGGATTTTTTCTTCACCGTCAGCGATCCGACGAAACCGGCCGGAACCGAGTACGCCCGATACTTTTTCCAGTTTTCCTTTGCAACCACTGCCACTACCATTGTGAGTGGAGCTGTGGCGGAGCGGATGAAACTTCATGCTTATATGGCATTTTCCTTTCTGAATACCGCCGTTTACTGTATCCCGGCCAGCTGGGCCTGGAACGGTGGAGACGGAGAAAACTATTTAGGTGGATTTTTGTATCGACTTAAATTCTTTGACTTTGCTGGAGTCTGTGTTGTGCACATGTCTGGAGGGGCCTCAGCACTCGTTGCAGCTGCAATGCTGGGTCCAAGAGTGGCTCGATATACCGAGCCCCAACGATATCAAGTAAGAGCATTTTAAATATTCTGTATGTATTCGTTCATAACACAATACAATGAGACGTCGAACTTTGCATCATTGAACAGCCTATGTAGTCCTCGTCTTTAATACAGATAGGTAGTTTAAAGCAATATGAATATATTTTAACTATTCCATAATCAGCAATTTCGCCCTCATGAAGTCCCATTTGGACCCATATAGCGTTTTCTTTCCAATTGTTTAATAATCATAGTTTGACACCCAGAAACTACTGTTTTTGTTCCATCAGAAACCGTTAAATATGACTTCCCAGCCATTCAGACATGGAGATAAATGGGTGCGCTTTCGCGCTTTTCCCCCAGCCCTAACTTTTTATTTTTTGACCAATGACTTTGAAGTTTTGTAGGGGTGCTTAGTGGAGGCTGAAAATTCAAAAATTCAAAAATTTTTAAATTTTAAAAAATTTTAAATTTTAGTTTGGTAAGGGGGGACCAAGGGGAATGGAAAGGTTTTCGATAAAAGTTTGCTGAAAACTTGCATACAGGGGTTTCCTGGGGCGCTGAGCACCAATTTGAAATGCGTTTTTCGATTCAGCGTTTCATTAGCTTGATATTAGCTAAAGTTGTCAGCTGAAGATGTAAGCTTATCCTGAGCTAACAAAAAGCTGAAACTGTAAACGGATTTCAGATTCGTGTTCAGAAAACCCCTGTATACATACAAGATTTCAGTGAATATTTTTCAAAAACTTTTTCAGTTCCCCTTGGTCCCCCTCACCAAACAAAAACTAAAAATTATTTAAATTGAATTTTTGTATTAACCAGCCTCCACTATGCACCCATACAAAATTTCAAAGTTATTGGTCCAAAAAATTAAAAATTAGGGCTGTGGGGAAGCGCAAGAAACCCGACAATAGCAGATAGTTTGCAAATTTATTCTATTTATACTGGTTTTGATGTTCATACGTTATTTTTAGATGCATTCACCGGTAACAGCATTGACGGGTATGTTTATGTTGTGGTGGGCTTGGCTGGGATTCAACTGTGGCAGCACGTTTGGCGTTTCCGGAGAGCTGTGGAAGATTACTGCTTTAGTCTCAGTCACCACCTTAAACGGGGCCATCGGCGGAGGCTGTGTGGGACTGTTTCTTTCCATAATCTTGAAAAAGGGTAAAATTGACGTTGGCTTCGTCATAAACTCGTGTTTGGGCGGATTAGTAGGAATTACTGGGATTGCCGCGGTTACGTCACCGGCAGAGTCACTGTGTATAGGTGCGTTTGGCGGTCTTTTTGCCATTGCAGGAGTCTATATAGTTGATTATTTCCTGATAGATGACCCTGTCGGGGCCGTGGCCGTTCACATGATTGCGGGTATTTGGGGAACTCTATCCGTCGGCTTATTTGCAAAGAACAATAGCATTGACCAGCTTCAGGGACAGAACGGCCTGCTTCATGGTGGCGGATTTTATATGATAGGAGTGCAGTTATTGGGAATTGTCTGTATCGGCTGTTTCGCAGCGATGACAACCTTTCTGTTGCTGTCAATTTTAAGGGCAACCATGGGTATTCGTATGTCACCAGAAGACGAGATATTGGGCGCAGACTGGGTGGAGCACGACATTCATTCGGAGCAGTGGAGTCAAAATCTGGAGGATACCCTGAAAACAATAAAACCAGAAGAATGGAATGAAATTATCCGAAAAATAAACTATGAACTGAAAACGACGGAAACCCAGCCCATGGAGTCATCTCATCGAATTTTCTCCAGAGATGCGGCGATGCCGAGCATCCCCACGGCAACGATGCTTTCTGATCTCGACAGTCACAGCAACGATGTTTCCATGATCACTCAGATCAGGGACAGGAAACGACTTCAGTCAGCCGCGATTTATCCAAATATCCCTCATACGGTTACGGGTTCCTATGATGCCAGTGGAAAGGGCCCTAACAAACTTTATGTTAAAAGAAGCATCCATTGATGCAAACAATTTGGAAAATATTCTGCGTGGGATAGTATAACTGCTTGTTAACGTATATTCATATTGTCACCTTAATAGTCAGGTCGTGCACAATATATATTAAACGCATGAATTATTACTATATATAAATAAATTGTAAACGCAATAAAGTATTACTATAAGCACACTTCTTCAGAAGCTAAGAAAGCCAAGTAGCAACTGCTTTGAAGCTACAATCTCAAGATTTGGAAAATTCTGGCAAACAGCAAGATAAGGTTTGCTTTAAAAAATTGCTGCAGAAAGTTAGATCTCTGTATCATCGCATCTGCAAACATAATTTGCAGTTTTCACTTAATTTTGCGTTGATAGGCAGTCGCAGTACTGGTCAGTTGCCACTAATTGATCAATACATGTTTTGTTAAATAACTTAACGTGCAACACTGACTCAAGTCCTGGCTTCTGACAGAGTTCCAATGTCTCACATTAGTCAAATGTGGCAACTCAGCAACTGGTGGCTACATTTAGGATCTCGAGTATATAACTTTTAGAGGGAGCAGGGCATTTGAGAGTTCAAATAATTTTTCACATTTTCTATGTCACTTAAGTTTTTCAATGAGTTAGAATGGCCTGACTGGTAGTGTTAAAGTCTAAGCGTGTATTTTTCAAACAAGAGCCCCCGGGGGCCAAAATAAAGCGGAGTCTTTGATTTTGAACTCAACTTTCTGACCCTCCTGGCTTCCACTTTAACTGGTAAGTTTGTTTTTGTTCTAAGATGCCCTCTGTTTATTTTCCCTTTTTAACAGTATACTTTCATTCTAGTTTCTACAATGTCATGAATCTTACGACATAATCCACCGATTGCTACCATAACGTTGTATCGTGTAGAGGCATGATACAATGCTATTTCCACAAGGTTTTCATTTTTGCGTTCAGAGTCCGTTAACTGTTTGTATTCTTCATTCTTCTCAAAGATCACGTTAAGGTTAATTTACAATCTGTTCCAAGCTAATTTGTATTTCCTCCAAGAGAATCATTAGCCTAAATAAAAATGGACTGTACTGTCAGAAATAACAGCCATTCATATCAGCTGAGTGCTGAAGCACCAAACTTTACTTTTTTGTTTGACGCTTATTTCTGTAGCAAATAATGTATTGCTGATTGAACGAATGTTTTCAGGACTATGTCAGAATCAAGATTTTGTGGGAATGGAGTGTGTTGTTTCTGCAGCGGACCATGCTGGCGAGCATGTTGCTTGGCATGCTGTCGAAAGATAATCCTGGTTCTAGAGAAAGTAAGAGCAGATTTTCTACTTTTGTAACAACTTGCCACAAATTTTTTCTCGGTGGATGAATTGCAGGATGACTGCTGGAGGTTGGCGACCAGACTGTTGAACTTGACTTTAATTAAAAAACGAAAATTTAAGATAACAGTCAGCCATGTCTGGCAAATTGTCAGATGTTTTAAACATTCAAGGCTAAATGCACAAATTAGCTTGTGGAAACGTTTTCCTTTGTTAAGGGGGAGGTTACTAATTTTTACTAAATTGTGCAAAAAATCTAAATTTTATTACACATTTTCAAAATTGTCTAAACATTCAACAATCAATCAATTGCTAGACAATAAATAATCTAAAGTTATTACCTAATAGTAATAGTGCACAAAATTTTGATATTGCTTTCTTATATTTTGAAACTGATGCGCATTGAAAATCAAACTCAGGGCCTTTTCGCGAATGGGATAAACGAGTTAAATTTAACTCGCCGAGTTAAGCAGAGTTAAAATTTTTAACCCTTCGGACATTCGCAAAAAGAGTTAAAAATTAACTCTACTCTTTTCGTAAATAAAACGTGGAGCTAAAAACCTGCAGAGTTAAATGTAACTCTACCCTTTTCATGAATGGGTTAAATTTAACTCTTTTAACTCGCTCATGACATTTTACATTGAATTTTAACCCGCGTCTCAGTACGCGGGTTAAACGAGTTAAAATCTTCTGTGCTGTTCATTGTTATTGCCACATTTTGCGCGCATAGTAAAGCTTTAAAAATGACAAGATAATCCAGCCAATGAAAGTGCAACACATAATTTCATTGGATGGTTCATAATGCTTCAAAATTACTTAAGGTGGTGATTCCTTTTGGAGACATCAACTTTGAACCCTTATTACTCATTCATTCGTTGCAGTTAAGAAGCCATTTTTACATCAAAATGCAGGTTAACATTTGCTCTTTCTAACAAACTAACAACTAACAAACTATACAAAGAAACTAACTTCGGAAATTATTTTACTGCATTTTCGAAGTAATTTAATTTTCCAGATTTTTTGCAGACTAAAGTAAATTTTTCCGTGAGGCATCGGCCACATCATTCGATTCCACTATCAAATACATGGGGACCCTTTTTAATTATTATGAGACCGCTCTTCGTTCTAAAGAAATTAGCTAAAATGTAAGCGCAACCTGGATTTTGCCTACTTTTCTCAACTTTGGCAAGCGGCCACTTTAGCTAGAAAGCAGCAATCGGGCCAACTAAAAAAGGGTCCCTGGGTATTTTTGTGTAAATCATGTCTAGTAAGTGGCACCCCTCTAGCTTGCATAGTAAATGCTCCACAATCGCTGGAAAAAATTTGGTCATGTTTTTGCAAAAACTACATTTTTTATGATAGCAGCGTACGGGATAGCATTTAGAAGATTACAATGCCACGAATAATCGGCCTCGACGAAACCTTCAAACTGACACCCTTAGTTTTCTTTTACAGCTTGCGTAGCTCAAGAAATGTAGGATTATTTGATTTCTGCAAAAATGACAAGTTTTCAACGCCAAAATAAGAAAATCAGCCATATCTCACCATAGAGAAAAGCTAGAAAGTTGCTTCAAAAAGCAAAAATATAAACCTCAATAATAATATAATAATAATATCTTTCGAATGAATATAATCATAGCGGTGCAGCAACTTCAGCAGCAACTGTCAAAAATCGGCAAAAACGACCCTGAGCGGAGAAGTCAAATTTTGAAGCGGGATTGCTCGGGGGCTGTTAGAATGCTAAAAGAACTTATTTTGGAAAGTGTCATCAAATTTCGTTTTGATTTGAATCGTCAACCAACAATATGTGCCTAGGTGGTGATTCCTTTTGGGCACATATTGCTGGTTGACGGCTCAAAGCTAGATGAAATTTGATGAAACTTTCCAAAATAAGTTCTTTTAGCATTCTAACACCCTCCGCGCAATCCCGCTTCAAAAATTTCGAGATTTCCGTTCAGGACGGTTTTCGGCAATTTCTGACAGTTGAGCAGCAACTGCATAGTTATGACTATACTCATTTGAAAGATCTCATTGAGTTCTACATTTTTCCTTTTGGAAGCAATTTTGTAGCACTTCCCAGTGTGAGATATAGCAAATTTTCGTATTTTGGCGTTGAAAACTTTCTTGATTTCTTGAGTCCACGATTTCTTGAGCTACGCAAGCCGTAAAATTTTACTAAGGTTGTCGATTTGAAGGTCTCGCTGGGGCCGATCATTCGTGGCATGATAGTCTTCCAACTGCTATCCCGTGAGCTGCTTTCATAAAAAATGTAGTTTTTGCCAACATGACCAAATTTTTTCCAGCGATTGTGGAGCATTTATTATGCAAGCTAGAGGGTCGCCACTTACTAGACGTGTTTTGCACAAAAATACCCAGGGGCCCTTTTTAGTTGCCCCGATTGCTGCTTTCTAGCTAAGGTGGCCGCTTGCTAAATTTGGGAAAAGTAGGCAAAATCCGGGATGCGCAAACATTTTAGCTAATTTCTTCATAACGAAGAGTGATTTCATGACAATTAAAAAAGGGTCCCCAGCTATTAGATAGTAGAATCGAATGATGTAGCCGATGCCCCACGAAAAAATTTACTTTAGTCTGCAAAAAATCTGGAAAATTAAAGTACTTCGAAAATCCAGAAAAACAGTTTCCGAAGAGAAAATATTAAGCTCCATTTTGATATAAAAATGACTTCTTAACTCCAAGTAATGAATGAGTAATAAGGGTTCAAAGTTGATGTCTCCAAATGGAATCACCACCTTAAGCATTTGCCAACATTCTGCTGAATTATTTACGCTAAAGTAACGAAATAGGCTACTTAATAAAATAAAAATAGATTGAACAAGATGTTTTAAACATGTTGCATTTTTAGAAATAATAATTAAATAAAATTAATTAAATTAAAATAATTAATTATAATTATGAATAGGCTCTAAATTATTTTTTGTATGTTAACTAACACCACTATAAATGCAAATTTGAAGTATGTATGAGAACTGACAACATGAATAGCCGAATCAACGGGACACTACAACTAACCGAAAGCTCTCGGAAGCGAAAATTTTTTCTCAAAAAGTGGATTAATTAAAGCCGTAATTTTGCCATGAAAATTGCTGTAAACTTTAAAAAATTTGTATTTTTAGACTTTTTGAAAGGACATCTCATCTGGACAAATGTTACGCGAACTTAGCTGCAACTGCTTATGTTCATCAGAATTGCAGTACAGGATCAATTGTTATCCCAACTGTGATTCTAAGGGCAACCATTTCAATTCACATTTGAAATCTCTACTGAATTTTAATAGCAAACATTTTTCTGTTTAATTTTGCTGCACCTATCTGTTTTAGTATTAAGGTTTAGTTGAAATTGGCCAAAATTGTTCAAGTTTTTAGGAAAGCCAAGAGAATCCGATTTTGCTGAAAATATGTACAGAGGTTTTTTGGGCTCTGTCGTGGTCTCAGCAAACGAACACCTGTATTTATGCTTTTTTCCCGGTTTTTCCGTTTTCCGGTTTTTCATTAGCATTTTATTGTAGGCTAAATTGCGAGCTAGCAAAAGAAACAACGAAAATCTAGACCGGAACACTGTCTTCTTCAGATTACTTTTCAGCGAACTCCGAAAATATACAACTTTTCATGAAAATCGTAAAAAATCTTTTGTTGGCTCCCCTTCAATTGCAGTTTTACCCATGTGGTTAACCACTTAAAAGTTTAAACTTTAAAACTTTGCTGCAGATTGGTCAATAATTTGTTGAAATGGATCCATGCTAAATTTCAGCAATATCGGTTAAAAACTGCAAGTTACACACAGGGATTCGCCCGGATCACCCTTGTACAGGATGGCGCTACATTGAAGGTGTAATAAATGTCTGTTAATGAAATGAGTAAATATCTTCTTGTGCTGTTTATTTTATTTAAAATTTTCCAAACGTAAAGAAGTTTGGATTCCAGAAGTTTTTTTAAATCTCAAATGGTGAAAAGTTGGGCATTGCGTAAGCAAAAGTTTTATTATTATTTTAACTCTTTTCACGTATGCAGAGAGTTAAATTTTAACTCTACCAGTTTTAACTCTTTTAACTCTTTTCGCGAATGCACAGAGTTAATTTTAACTCTGCCAGTTTTAACTCTTTTAACTCTTTGATTTTTAACCCTGCAGAGTTAAAAGAGTTAAGAACAGGCAGAGTTAAATTTAACCCTGCGCAGTGCGCATTCATGAAAAGGGTTAAAAGAATTAATTTTAACTCTAATCTACTCTACTCTACTCTACCCATTCGCGAAAAGGCCCTGTCAGAACAGCTATCTCTTTGATTTTTATGAGGAAATAGTAATGCAAAAAGCATGGTAATAGTTTGATTTTTGCTTCTTCTTTGCATTTTAAAATCAAATGTCCCCTTCTTCGTTCCACGTCGTCCCCTTTGGTCCCGCATAAAATAGTAATTCTGTTTAAGTCATTATTTGAGTCTGCATTACATAAACACCAATTTTAAAATACACTTTTCAAATTTGAGTTTCAGTACATCTGATCAGGTGAGAACTATACCCCGTTTAGGGGTCAGCCTGGTTGTACATTTTACGGGGACAGAAACCCCTGCAGTGTGTTAATTGCTCTTTTTCCACTTAAGTCAAAACTCGGAGACAATAGAGAGCTGACAAGGGTAGGTCAAAGACAATGACCTCAACTACTGTCCCCGTAAAATGAATAGAAAATTTAAATCTGTCCCCGCACACCAATGAAAATGACATTTTAATAATAACAGTGAACGACATGCTTAACTTACACAATTCCTGTTTTCAAGAAACATGCACTAAATCTGTCTATATAATTAAAATCAAAACTTTACATCATAAAATTTCCATACAACTGAAAAAGTGACTGTTTCTCTGCATTCTGCATTATAAACCTCATACATTAGTTAAGATTAAATAAATATATATTAAATAGTAATGCCATTTTAAAATTATTTTTCTATTACATCAAATTAAAAGTTAATTAAAATATATATAACTCTAAAAATCAAATTAAATATACAAATTTGTCAATAAATTAAAATTTAAGTGTTTAAAACTATTAACTTAACTTAACGAAGGTTTTAAATTTTCCTAAACACCATTTAATACGCAGGGACAGATTTTACTTGCCTATTCATTTTACGGGGACAGTTGTTAGGGTCATTGCCTTATGAAATACCCTTTTCAGTTCTCTATTGTCTCTGAGTTTTGACTTAATGTGGTGATTCTTTTTGGGCACATATTGTTATTTGGCGGCGTAGATCAAATTGAAATTTGATGAAACTTTCCGAAATAACTTCTTTTAGCGTTCTAACACCCTCCGCGCAATCCCGATTCAAAAATTCGAGATTTCCGGTCAGAGTGGTTTTTCCCAATTTCTGAACGTTTGGCCGCTGCTATACAGTTATGACTATATTCAGTCGAAAGATCTCATTGAGCTTCATATTTTTGCTTTTTAAAGTAAGTTTCTAGCTTTTCTCTACCGTAAGATATAGCCGATTTTCTTGTTTTGGCGTCGCAAACTTGTCATTTTTGCAGAAATCAAATAATCCAACATTTCTTGAACTACGCAAGCCGTAAATACAAACTAAGGGCGTCGATCTGAAGGTCTCACAGGGACAAATTATCCAACGCGTGATTGTCTTCCAACTGCTATCCTGTAGGCTGCTATCATAAAAAATGTAGTTTTTGCAAAAACACGACCAATTTTTTTCCAAAGATTGTGGAGCATTCACCATGCAAGCTAGAGGGCTGCTACTGAACAAATGTGTTCTGCACAAATATACCCAGGGACGATTTTTTAGTTGCCCCGATTGCTGCTTTCTAGCTAAAGTAATAGCTTGACAGATTTGGAAAAAGTAGGCAAAATACAGGCTATGCGCACATTTTAGCTTATTTCTCTATAACGAAGAGCGATTTCACAATAAATAAAAAAATCGTCCCCAGCTATTTGATGGAGGTATCGAATGATATAACCGATGTCTCGCGAAAAAATATACTTGAGTCTGCAAAAATTCTGGAAAATTATACTTCTTCTAAAATGTGTTAAAAATATTTTAGAAAAGCAACATTAGTTTGGTGGCATGCATTAGAAAAGAGAAAATGTTAAGCTACATTTTGATATAAAAATGGCTTCTTAACTCCAAGTAATGAATGAGTAATAATGGTGCAAACTTTATGTGACCAAAGGGAATCACCACCTTAAGTGGTAAAAAGGCAATTAACGCATTGCAGGGGTTTCTGTCCCCGTAAAATGTACAACAGCCGAGTTTTTGAAGGTGTGCACTGTACAGTGCATATAATATATTGAATCTAGTTGCACACTAAACTCGGTCGTGTTGAACCAGGATCGTATTACAACAATTTGTTGTGTGAGCATATGAGGACAATGGGACCGTGATAGACCAAACCATTGCAACGTGAAAACAAGAAAACGGAATTAAATACGAAGCTCATCACCATGTGAAAATCATACTATGTGTGCTCGAAAGTCGAGATCACCCAATAAGAGGTTTAGTGCATATTTAATCGAATACAGTCTTCATAAATGTGACGTGTGTCATAAATCCGCTGATTAGCTGAGGCTGATGTTGATGCTACCAAGAGTACATAATACATAAGAGTATGACAAGCGTCATACACTATGTATTATGAGCTCGCTACATCCTCTGCACGCTATCGGCTGAGCCCGCCCATAAATCAGACCCCCCCTTGACCCCGCCCCTATACATGTACGGGGTCCAAACGGGGGGTCGGGGTCTATGTTAGTATACTTACATGTTAAACTTGACGGGGCCCCAATTTGTGTATGGGGTTTAAGCTTGTATGATTTACACATCTGTGTACAAAATATATAAGCACGAGCCCGATCCCCGTTTGGACCCCGTACATGTATAGGGGCGGGGTGAGGGGGGGTCTGATTTACGGGGGGGGTCAGCCGATAGCGCGCATCGGATGTAGCGAGCTCATAATACATAGAGTATGCTAGCTGTCATACTCTTATGTATTATGTACTCTTGATGCTACTGAAATTCAGTGATGAGGATTACGGTAGCTAATTAGCCAATCAAATGCATTTCAGTTCAATCGGATATAAGCAAAGCGCTTAACAACACTCAGCTGAACCCCCCGATATCTCGGAGAGGGTGCTTATACACATAATTGTAACAAAAGGTTGGCTCAGCCAATCTGATTCGTTTGTTCAAACGCATATTAAACAATGTTAACCGCGAACCCTCCGAGATTGCGGCCTTAATGTGCCGAACATCTAACACGCCAGTTACACAAGAACGGGTACCGTGTCGTACTCTTCCTATCATTTACTCTTGGTTTAACTAATTAATGGATTTTAAGATAAAAGATGAAGTGAAAGGTGAAACTATCCCCGGTTCTTTTTTGGGCTGAGTGGAGAGTCTTCCAGGTAACGCAGCGAACATAACCAGCCTGATTTGTATTGCATAAGATAATGTACTAAGAGCAGTTTGTTCTTATTCTGTTATGTATTCTTTAGATTTTAGATAGAGGTTAGATTTGACAGACAAAGTCTAGGAATGTTATACTAGAGTGCGATGAGCGAGTGTTTACATGGCTTTTGCAAAAAAGAAAAATTGGTTCGGTTAGGCATAGTGGAAGGACTCACCTGTCTCCTCCACCTATATATACTTTTGGGAATGCTCTGAAAGTGAAGCCTATTAACCTATAAGGTTATGTCAGATTTGCATTTTATTTATACGACAAATAAAGCTTCAAATACATTATCAAACATCAGTATTCGGTTGCTTGCCAGTTCCATTCAGCAGGGACAAACAATCATCTATATTTCATTAACAATAATTGATTAATTACTGATCCGGATGATTGATAAAATTAAAACTTTGAGCGGAATAATTGAATGGCAAAATGATCGATATGGAAATAAATAAAGGATCCAGCCTCATGAGTGACACAGGAACCAAATTGTTGACCCACAAAGCATTGCCAGGGTGGCAAATATCGGGCATCAAAGTATCTCTTTATATGACGGGCTATATCCATTTCAGCCTTAAACTTTTCCAACGCTTCCTCTGTAATTTTAATTACATCCTTTTGAAGTTCACCGTCCATATCAACTCGACAGATTTTAAGAGGATATTTACAGTCTAATCCTGGCGCTGGATTATGCCTGGCAAGCATTGTCAAGCCAGTAGTACCTAAAGATGCAATGTGCAATACATGTTATCTATTTTTCGAATTTGTTAAGAAAAGGTCCAAAGCAAAAACGATAACAATGGAAGGCTGACAAAAGAAAGGTGGATCAGTTTTGAGGTTCAGTCAGGTGTCTATTTAACCATTAATTTTTATTAACCTCTATATTATTTCAACTGTTAACATCAGCGTTTTGAGCTTTGATACAAAAAGTATTCAAATCAAGGTTGTGACGTGATGGAGTTGTCACACCACAGATCCGTTGCAGTAACGAACAATCTACTTTCGCTCAAGTGAGAGCGTGTTCCAGTGAAAATTTGGAAAAATATTCTATGAAAAGTTTTCAGGTCATTGGCAAACTAGATTAAAGGAGTCACTACTAGGGTTAACTTTTTGAACTTTTATATTCAATCACCAAAAATTGGATGCTTTTTCTTCCGATGGCCATAATTGTGAATTTTGTTGAAGTATGATGCCAGTGTCATTTTGGAAAGAACGAAAGAAAATGTTAGACTCTATGGAAGTACACAAAGTTCCAATATGCATTTCTTGTTTGTAATCTGAACTTGGGGAATTGAAATAGTTCATCTTTTATGACAGACCCAGCTAATTCTCGTTTCTGTTGAAGAAATGGCCCAGTTAGATTCTGATATCTTGTGTAACTCAGTGGTCCTAAACTTCCCTATATTGAGTTCAGCCTTTTAACACGAACGGCAATTATAAGATTTTCAAATTTTACTAATTTCGTCATTCTTGTAGACAGTCACTCAAAGTGAAAGCACTCGACTAATCAAACAACATAACCTAATAAAAATTTCGAGCTTGAATGTACGACATTTTGATGCTCTTACCTACACGAAATATACATCAAACAACACTAGTACGCGCTTACACAAAGAAATTGGTTGTCGTTTACTTCAAAATAAAGACAGCTGCTACGTCTTGGGTGTCTATCATCGAGCTCATCACATTTAGAAAAATTGCTAAAGGCACTGACTGAAGACAGGTGTATAATATTCCCGCCGGTTCCAAGCCTGTAAAAAGGCTTACCTAGCCTATTTAACAGATAAACTTTGGAAATGCCGACTTCAAAATTTCTGACGACTGATTATGATGATAATTTTAACAAAAGCGGAACAATAGTATTCTATGAGTTTAAAGATCACTTTAACTCCAATTCGAGATCCCCATCGATTCATGCGTCTATTTCTTCTGTACGGAAGTTGAGTAAGAAAAAGGTGAGTCCTTAGGAATGTCTTATAGTCCTATTGTTACAGTACTATCAAAAGTAAGAAAGCTAACCACTCATTACATACGGTTACAATTGAAAGCCTGTTTTGCTTCAGATAACTAATCTACAAACTGGTTAACATTTTCTCTTGATTGGTGACATGATTATTGTTCTTAATTTTTCTAGTTTTTGGCTTTGATCTTCTCTCACATCGGACTTTGCAGTTTGGTTGCCGGATATGCAATAATGGGAGCCTTTCTTTTCCGGGCAATTGAACTGCCTGAAGAGCTCAAACGGAAAGGGCACATTCGAAACGATACTGAGTATGTAAGTGAACATTTCCATGGGTTAATCTTAATCGTCAAATTATTTAGCATTGCGTGTCTCACACTTTTAAATACTCTGCACTTTGGAATTTTAATTTGCCATTTGCGAGTTTCTTTGGGTAATATAATAACTGCCTTTAATCTGCTTTAACTTTTTTATAATTAAATTTCTCTTTAATCATTTATAGCTTTCTGCATGAAAACGTTTTGACTTTACATGACTGTTAAATATAGGTATCCCATTTTGTATTTTCGTAAGACCATTCTGGAAATAAAAAACTAAGAAATCTACTGAGTCAGTGAAGTGATGAAACTTTATTTCATAGAACCTGTTGAAGCTGATGTATGCTTTCAGCAGTTATTAACAGTGTTTTGCACCAGATAAAAAACTTTTACATTTTCCATTTTATTTCTGACAGCTGTTTTTAACCACCAACTTGTGTTCACCTCAAAAGGCAAAAGTAGGAAAAAATGAACAAGAACCAAGAGCAGGTCCGTATGCCTTAGGGTTTAGACTCGTTTCAGATATGGCAAGCAAGAAACATTTCAAGTGTTGACCGGATTATCCACAGACAAGCAATTCAATAATCTCAAACAAAAGAAAAGATCTAATTATATATGGCTAGGCATTGAAAGGATATGCACTCATATACGCCCACTTATCTAAAAGTTTCGTCGTTGAGGCTTGTCAACCAGTCCACAAGGAGCTATAACCACATAATTTTGTAAATGTAAACGTTCTTACTTTACAGAAACAGTTTATAATTTAAAAATGTTTATAAATCTGACAAGCGCTGGTGTATGTGGAGATTCAAGCAATTCAAGCAACCAAGGAGCCCGAGGAGTAGTCCAGCACGAGACGATAAAGTCACCCACCGATACCGAGTACCTTTGAGATCAGGACCTAGGCGTATGTAGAGCAGGGAAGTGTGGAAGTTAAACTTTTCGATTAGGATTAAAAGTAGAGAATTTGTCCGACCGGATTGAACCACTGGAAGAAACCACTTTCAGAGTTAAGCGTGCTACCACTACAAAACCGGACTATCAGCCTGAACTTGCAGGTCTGGTTTATCAATCTCTCGTATGCCTGCTTTACTTAACATGAGTATACTACTTCTTAAATTAGTGCCGTCGCAAATCAGATGGCGTTCCGAATAACATGTCTGCCCTTTGTCCTAACAGGAGTGCAATATTTGGGAGATTCGCTATTTTGGAGACATCTGCATCAGAAAAGCCGAATTTGGAAAAAGATAACTAAGCTTATGATTAGTAGGCGTTTCGTGAAACACATATTTCCCATAGTGTAGCTGTAATGTAATGCAAAAACAATATCTCATATTAGACAATAGACAATTTAGGAAAACTTTCTTTACAGCCTAAAAATAATAAAGCGACGCCACAAAAACCAATGTAAAACGAAGTCCTAGACTGTCTTCAAATAAAACTATTAAATGGAACTGTATTTGAAAGTGGTCAATTTCATTTTAGTCAAACGCTATAAATGGAAAAATGATTGACTATGGATTGCTCACAAAATCACATTCTAATTGTGCTTTCAAAGTTTTGATTCTTTTTCCTGGTTTCTTTTCTAGATAATGATTCAGCTGAGAGACTACACCATATCGCAGGACAAAATAATTCCGAAAGAATGGAAGAAAAAGGCGGAAGAAGTTTTAAGGGCCTATGAGGACAAACTTGTGAGGGCGGTTAACTTAGAGGGTTACGATGGAGATGATGATAATGTAAAAACTCAGTGGACCTTTTCAGGAGCTTTGCTCTATTCCTTCACCGTCATTACAACTATTGGTAATGTGAACTTTTCGAAATAATGATGACTTACTATCATTTAAAGTCTACGGTAGAAGGACTGATTTACAAGCTAGCAAAAAAGATAATGAAATCAGGAATTGGTAGAAGATTAAATAACTACGGCTTTTTTGTCTACTTGTAAGGGAAGCAGGCATAGGGCTGGCGGATTAGGAAGAAGCCGAGGACAAGCCCGAACGGGAGGCGCCAGGCACCCTCGTACCCACGAAACCAGGACCTACTAGAAGAGTGAAGGGAAGAGGGAGATTCAGCTTTTCACTCACCATTGAAAGTAAAGAATTGGTCCCGCCGGGGATCGAACCACGGCCCTTCTGCTCTAGAGTCAGACATGCTAACCACTACACCACGGGACCATCAGCTGAACTCCCATTGCAGGCTTATCAATCTTTCCTATGCCTGCTTCCCTTACATACTGAAGTATGTTGCGATTAAAATCAGCACGGAGCTTCAAACTAGAAACATCGCTGTGGCATGATCCTATCCTGCTGGAGTCGAACCATGGAAAATGTCAAATAGACTCACTGTTTCGTTTCTAAGTTAAATCCTAGTATGGTCAGAAACATCTGAGGGACGTGATTTCAAGTTGCAAGATTTTGGGAGGATTTGTAAGAATCCCTTCAAAACTGAAATTGTTCTAAAAACTCTAAAAAATACATATGTAATGAAATTACTGTTTCTGTTACTGTAATTGTTATTCAGTAAAAAGGCGTTTCGCGTTCTTACAGCCTCACCTAGCAACCAGGAATAGGTTATTAGTAACTAGTATAAGGTGGCCTAAGTACAGAATAATCTAGGCCCTACCCGGAAATCTGCCAAAAAGGCTAGTCTAGAGAGTTATTAATTGGTTCTGTTGAAGATCTCATGGCCAGTCCAGTAATCCATGCCAGGTAATTGTATAAAGGATCAAGCTTTATTTACTACTGTCAATTGTAACCCATACCTGTATTGTGTGTCTGTCAGAACTGCTAGAATTGCCTTAAAAGTCACAATAATCTGGTTAATTATCAGGGCTTAATTAAGGTGTCTTAACTGCGTTCCTGCGGCCGTATTGAGGCCCTTGAACTGCATTAATTAGTGAACTTATTAGATGTTAGAATTATCTAAAATGTGCATAATTGCCTAGGTTATCTCAACTCTTAGTGCAAGGATTCGAACCTTTGACCTTTTGCCCTTTTGTACGTGTATGGGACGGCCGTATTCAGGCCTCCCACACCTGCATAAACCCCTATTACGTCAGTCTTGTGTAAGGGCGGTCGTAACTGAAACCCCTTTAATTCCCCTGTCTTCCCCCCCTGTCGTCAGCGTTGAATCACGGCCAATTTTGGCACAAATTCCCCTTAAACAGTACAAGAAAACACCTTATTTCATCTTATTACGACAATTACACAACAAACAAGGACATTTACACAATAATACAGTTTCTTTTCCTTAATTCCTGAAACAACAAAAAGTACAAGTTAAATTACACATTTTTAAATCCTACGTTTTAGTTTTTATTCCATTATTTAGGGAGTTACTTAACTCCTCCCCTTTTTCTTTTCCCTTTTACGGGCCGGCCTTTCATCTCTGACCGCCCGTCTGTTTGTCTGGAGAGCGTGGACAGCTCCCAGACCTTACGTGAACGAATGCCATTCATGCATTCATTCACGTAAGTCATACAATAGTGACCTTATAAGGGTCACCGCTGACCTCCCACCCACAAAAGGCTGAATCCAGCCTTGCACTACTCAGTACAAATATAGGTAGGTAGTACAAAATATACATATATACAATTATATACAATAATGATAGGTACTTAGGTATTTAAGTTATTAGTTAGGTAGGTACTTATTAGTTTTAGTCTTATTAGTTTTAACTTAGGTACTCGTTTTGCTTACGTAATTTGTTTTCGTCTTTTTCTCTTTCCTCTGGGTCCTTGATGGACCAAACAGGTGAGGTCCCTTTGCTTTCTACTAAGCAAAGGGAGCCCTTTGTCTTGGCCGCTGGAGGACCAAGTTTCTTGAAATATTGGAGTTTCTGTTTACTCCAAATTTATGGGCCCCAGCAGAGACCCCTAAAACTTGATACTTAAAATCCGCCCTTTGGCCTCCTTTCTGTCTGATTTAGGGGTCATCTGTTCCCATTAATTTGGGGGTCCTCCAGCCGCCAGACGCGCCTGTGGGCTACCGTAGGTCACGACTCGGTAGCCCAATAAGAAAGCGTGATCATTCAAGCCACCCAATCAGCTATTAGAAGCTGAAAGGCCAGCCCCCCGACAGGGTCTCGACTGCAACTAGCAGTTTGCAGTCAGTGCTTGGCTGGCAGTCGGGGAAAGAGGTTGGTCTCTCTCCCCTAATAACATTAGCTTTAAAATCTTCCCCCAATTTATGTCCGTATGTACCCGGGAGAGGTGTGTCTTGCGCCGATTATACGGAGGCCTGGACTATAGCACCTCTCCCCTTCCCCCCATTTCCCCATAAGGTTTTCTATTTCAGGTCCTGCCAGCCAGGCACTCACGTTCTGGCCGCCCCCGTGAGCCCATATGTCTGCGGACGGCTCACGGGGAGCACTGCTTCTGACCCGGGGACCCTTATGCCCGAGAGGCGGTCCCCGGGTCCCCCCCATGACACGATTTACCCGGGGTCTTCGGACCCCGGAAGACCATTTTTGTACCGTTTTTCGGGCCCAGTGCCCATTCTTTTCCGTAATTGTGGCTGTGAGGGTGTGGGCCTTTCGCCCCACCCTCTGGGGTATTGTTTGTGACCCCCTTTTTTCTCACCTTTTCGTATCTTTTCCCTGGTGATTTGCGAGCAGTTGAACCTCGCAAATCACTCTCAAAAAAAGGGGTTTTTAAATCGTCATCTTCTTCATTTTACACATTTTTCCCAAAAGGCCCTTTTTAGCCCAATTCACCATTACAAATCACCATGGGTTATCTTGCTCAAAAAAACCCATCATTTTCGCCTTTTTCTAACCTTCTCAGTTTCACTCCCAAAACCCACTTTTAACTCCCAAAAACGACATAAACTTGGGTAGTTAGTTTTAAGGGAGGACCCTCACCTACCCACCTTGAGGAAGGGGAGTTAGGCCACTCCCCGGGAGTAGGTTTTTCAGGTTAGGGCCCCCCTCAATCCCCACAGCCGGCAACTAGAGTTGCCGGCCATGTTTACATAGCAATTCAAAAAGCCACTGTTATAACCTTGTACCGTTTTTAATCATTGCCGGACTAAAACATGAGGCTTCCCAAAACACTTTAAAAGTAGAAAACTCAATCTTTCAAATACCGTTCAATCTAATAATTATTAAGACGTTCACTGGGGACTACCGGCTCCCCTTAATTAAAAGCTGTCCTTAGCTTATTTTTGTAATAATTGTTGTAACAGCAATTGTTGTCCCCCATTGGCTTTTACCTAAAACAAATACAAACCAACGCACACGGGCGATCACGTGGGAATGGCCATTTCTGGGCCATTCCCGAAATATACCGCACTTTCACGAAACCGTAGCTAGTTATATGAATTAGTTAAGTTAGTATCTTGGGAATTAGCCCCATTTTAGCACTGTTAGGGCTGTATTTGTGCTGTGTTGTATGAATGCGACTCCTCACGTAAACTCCTCCAGTTGAGGTTGTGAGAGAAGTCAAGTATGCGTGAGGTGTGAATGCTGTGTAACTGTGTCTGAATGATTGTGTGAATAACTGTGAGTGCGCGACTGAAACTGTATGCGTGAAATAGTGTAGCTACGACTGTCTGTGTGTGTCTACTGTCTAAATGAGCGTGTGAAAGTAGTGCGCTAGTGTGTGTGAATCTGTATGAATGGAATTACGTCTATGTCTGTTGTGTGTTAATAACCGTATGAATGGGACTGCTCATGTAAACCCCTCGCGGAGGTCTTGAGTGTAGTCCGTAGGGAAATAGTAGTTAAATAATAATATTAAGCAGTAGTTAGGTATAATAATTAGAGCATTATAAACAGTTAGGTTAGGTCAAGAATAATAGTTTAATTAGGTGTTAGTCGGTTAGTAGTTATAGTTATAGTTAACAATTGTAGTTAGTACCAGTAATAGCGGTTTATTATAGTGTTAGTTAGGCTTGTTAATAAGTGTTAGTTGTCATTAATATGTGGAAGCCGGTTGTAGATTGACCCCCAGAGGCCCGCGTAGGTCGCCTGCTTCAAGGGACGGATCCTCTGCAAGAAAGGGGCAATTCACCTTTGTCCAGTTAGGTTTCTAGGCCCAGGTTAAGAGGGTTGGTAACCTCATTTGCATAATTGCGATAATATATTCTAGGTACCCAATGGTAGGTTACCAACCCAGGTTAGGGTTATAATTGTCGTCCTTAAGTCTAGTTAGGCCTGTAGGGTATGAAATAGGCCTCAGTTAGTACCAGGTAGTCTGTAGTCAGTAATAGTCAGTAATAATCGGTAGTACTTAACATTATCCTGTTTAAGTGGCCAGATTTGGGCCTTAAGTTAGTATTAGTCGACAGTTATAACAATTAGGTTACTCCTCATATACTGGGCAATACGTAGTAATTAGATTAGGTCAGTTTAGCTGTAGTTTAGGTCTGTAATAGATGCTGAGTAGTGCCTACGTGACTCCACGCCCGTGAGAGGCTCGGCCAGAGCCTCATTTGCATATTTAGCCAAGTAGGCCGGAACGGCCCAAGCTTGGCCCTCTTCGTTTGTTTGATCTTCAAAAACGTCAGTGTTCGTCTGTTTTCATCCTAAAAGCACAAAATAACACATTACGCGCTACACAATACACAATTCGGGTTTCTAACCCGCACGTGAAAGCCAATCGGTCCGGACAATAGTTGCTGGGGTTTTAATCCCCACCACCTCTGTTTCTAATGGGTTTTAACCCATTTGATTCAGGTAGCCGACCGACGCTTGCTCACCGCTAACTGAGTCCTCTGTTGCTGCGAAGACCGATTCTGTTTGGTACTGATCCTGCTTGAGCCAGATCAGTGTGGAATTCACGTGGAGCGGTGTCCCGTCAGTCCAGTCAGTCAGTAGTCGTATCAATTGTATCGAGGATCCGGAAGTAGATCCAGTAACCGTCTAGCCCAGTCTAAGTTGCCCTCCAGTGAATCTGTTCAGTCCGGAACTATCAGTCTAAGGTACTGCCAGTGTTCGAGAATTTGGGTACAGATAATCAGCGCACCGTGCAGCAGCGTCCATTGGTCAAGCCTGAGTCACCTGTTGGGAAAACCTCAGCGTTCTACACCTAAAAGCCTGCTTTCTAGTTCTCTATCTAAAAACATTGTGTTCAGTGAAAGTGGTACCGCGTACGTCCTGATCCTTACCACCGAAGCTTCTTTGTAGAACTATTCACGTCGTAGCTACTGTAACGTAATTTAATCTTGAGATAATTATCTGAGGAAGCCGATCCGACCTTTCCGACAATTACCGACACTCTCCCAGCCTATAATTGTCTTTATCCATTCTAGAGACGGAACTCTTCTCAAAATTCAGTTATTCTGGGCAGTCAATTATACGGAGACGCCAGAGCAAAGCCAACCTCGCTCTCACTCGATTCGGATTATAAATAGTTGTTAATTAGCGTATCGTGCGTGTGTGTGGTCCCAAGAGTTATTGTAAGGGACAGAGTCACAGTAGAGGCTAGCAAAGAGCCTAAGAGTTGAGTTGAGTGAAAGCATATAGGATACCGGTCTAGTAGTCAAGTTAGTCCTTAGCAGCACTAGAGTGTACTATACCTGAAGCAAGAGTACTGTAAAGACCCCGAAACCGGATAACCAGCCCTAATTGCGAAAGTACCAGTCAAACCAAACCTGAAAGGCAATTCTGGCAGACAGTAACTTGTAATACTGGTCATTGTAAAACTATAACTGCAGTGATTCATTGTCTGCTGGAATTTGATAAACCTGTGTGTCTATTTTGTAATAATAAATAATTATCCTTTCAGCTGCTTCGGCTTTCGCGTATATTTCAGAGATCCCCAACTCTATCCGCATTGAGGTTAGAGTTGAAACTACAGTCGCCCATAGAGACTATAAATCCCGATTCCCCAGCCTAAAACGAACTCACCCCGTTAGACCCCATTTCAGGTCAGCTATTGAGCCCTGGTTGTCAGCATACCACTACAGCCGGAGCATCAATCTAAGCGAAGATCCATCTTTGCGCGCCGACCTTGACTCGTGTCTTGGATCCTGATCAGATCTAGCTTAGTCTAGCCTAGTCTATTCTAGCCCTAACAAACTACAAACGACCCCAAGCAGAGCACAAGTTTATTGGAGATACGACCCCCTCCAACACAGAGAAATCCAGCCCAGATCTGACAGAGTCTATTACATATGGATGGCGATCGCTCCAAAAAGGTCTAAGACAGTTGTAAGCGCATACTGAACTAAGGAAGCGTCGTATCGAAAAACGGATTTTATATTCGGATTCAGCAGGTCAAATAACCCCTATAAGCACCTTTTCGGCAAAGTCGGAGACGAAAAATTTTTTGACCCCATTTTTACTGCGCTTAGCTATAGCTTTTCAGGCCTAAAAATGAGGGTTATTTCTTAACAAAAAGTTTGCTAGCACACGAACCAGAAAACCAAAACCCTCGAAACTCACAGACAGTTTGCCCCTATTAGAGCCTAATATTTGGTAAAAAGCTGGGGTAGGCTAGGGGCTGTCAATTTTATTAGATCGAAAACGGCGCACGGTCAAATCGCAACTTTTTGTCAAATTTCAAACTTTGAGCTGTTATAGCTGAAGAAGGCAGCAACGCTCGAAAACCGGAATACTTTTAGTATTTAGCACAAGTAACAGTTAACATTTGTGGCAAAAAGTTTCAGAATTGGTCAAACCGTTAATCCACCAGAGTTCAAAAAAAGTTTTTCAAAAATCCCATTTTTCGCACCAAAATTTCGACTTTGGCGTAGTGCCAGAATCGATGTGTGTTAGATATAATAATGCCCACTACGGACTATTTAACCTTGATATGTTAGCTAATCATATGTCAAAAGGTAGGTCTCTCTGAAGAAGTTGTGCAAAACCGTTCGTAGCCCCCCCCCCCTTAATTGGCACTTCTTGGCAAAATAAAGTGTATGATATAAATCAATAAAATGGTAGATTGCTATCATATACTAGTTGGGAGTGGGCAGTAATATATATGTAAATACTCCTGCGGTAGTCGCCACGCAGCTGTAAAAAATAAACAACCAGAATGGAGACTGAACATTAATGTAATTGCAACAAGCAAATAGACTAAAACAACCAGAATGGGGACTGAACATTAATGTAATTGCTACAAGCAAATATGTAAACTATCTTCATAACGTTGCCTGACTCTACTGACAGATCGAGGTCCCAACACTTTTGCGATACCACAGCTTGCAGCGAAAACAAAGACGAAATCTGATGCAGTTAGCTTTGAACTTGCCAAATTTTTGTTTGAATGTTTTCATACTTAACTATGTATATGTTTAAAAGGTTAATTTTGCTCGATAATGTTAATGAGCACTTAAATATGCGAAAATATCCAAATTGAAGAAGTGGGTCAAGTGGGTCGCCAAAATCTCAGTGGGTCGCGGGTCGTGGGTTGCGGGTCGCGGGTCAGGGATCCGCGGGTCGCGGGTACCCGCGGGTCACGAAATTGCGACCCACTTCCAACTCTGACTGAACAAGTCTTTTGTATTGTTTTTTCAGAGAGATATGTTTAATCTTATTTTAATCCGCTCATGCATGCTCAGTGAGGACCCAAATCACAACGTTCTAGGACGGTAAGTTAATATTCTCAACTTTTAATAAATATTACAAATGTGTTGTATAAAATGAATGAAAATAGAAAAATTATTTTAGTTCTATTTGATCTACTAATTTGACTTCCTGAGAGATAAAAGGTTGTGTTTGACAAATTTATCTGAAATTTGATGTGGTTAAGTTTTCAGTTACTGTGATTTCAGACATTGTAACATGATGTTTTTCTTTAAGAAATTAGAATTCGAATTAAGTTGTGTATGTTATGCGTAACAGGTGGTCTTAAGCAAAACTTAACGTATGCACTACGTATGAAAAAATAGTACAAGTTTTGTTTTTTCTGAGGCCATAAAAACCACTCTAGCGATCATGAAGGCAAAGCATTTACCTCTTCGTCGAAACTCTACTCCTGCCCTTTTGAAAATCGAAAATACACTTTTAAATTCATCTAACAGTTTTGCTATTAATGTTTGAACTCAACGTGGTTAGCAATATATTACAAATCTGAGGTGGATTGAGATTACTTATATTGGTGAATTTTGGTGCAAGATCGTTCTACAGAATGATTCTCGACTATCAGCTCCACCACTCTACTCCTGTGTGCTTTATGCACAGAAAACCAGTAGATTAGTTCTAACGGTATATGTGTGTGTGCCAATAGAAAAATTTAGCTACCTTTTTAGGCGTTTGCTCAATTCCCGTGATTCCTTGAAAAGAAATTCGCCCATGACTCACCGTCTATTGAAAGATTATCTTCAGCTTCATCCGTCTGGCGGCCAACATACCTGAGGAAGCTTTCTACCTTTACATTGAATAATTCGGAAATGGCACATTTCCACGTTCCCCTTTTCAAATAATAGGACCTCCTTCAATTCACCAAAATCGGTAAACTTTCGAACGTACCCCTAATTTTTACATTGCCATCACCTAATCTTCGTGACTGCGAGATTCCAGGAGACGAGCCGGCCAAACTTGAGTGCAGAACGCAAAATTTTGTACCGCAAACATATTTGGGAGAAAGAGTAAAGTGGAAAGAATCCCACAATATATACTACCATAATAAGTATTGCATAATTGTATAAAGGTAATAAATAACACTTATTTTTGTGGCAGAAATATATATTCTATGGGTTCTCATAGAAATTCCAAAAGATATGTTAAAATTTGGCAGTCCTTGTTGAC
The DNA here is from genome assembly GCA_030248195.1 of Trissonchulus latispiculum. Classification (NCBI taxonomy): domain Eukaryota; kingdom Metazoa; phylum Nematoda; class Enoplea; order Enoplida; family Ironidae; genus Trissonchulus; species Trissonchulus latispiculum. The sequence continues at coordinate 7,924 of JASAND010028269.1, read as the reverse complement.
AAGAAAATCGATGTGCTAAACTTTTTCACTTGCGAAAAAACATTCACATTCACAAACAATCTGAATTATAATTCGTTATTGTAAACGTATGACGAGCACGTCCTATTTGTTATGTCTTGTTCGTTATGATGACAATATATATCCGCTTGATGGTTTGTCGGATCAAGTAAACAATCCCTCCGCCTCAGTTGGGGGGATAGTTTACTTGATGCAAACTTTCGCAAAACTTACCCAGTTTAACTCAGATTTTGTACTCACAACAGTGATGTGGAAACGGATCGGCGGATCGGATCGGATCGGCTTGATTTTTTCGGATCGCCGGTCCGGCGAATGTGGCAAAATTTGGAAATTTGCACCAATTTTTACAACATTGCAAAGTTTCTTCTAAGAAATTTTCAAAATCATTCATCTGAATTCTGTTCAAATGTTGAATTTTCTATTGTTATGAATTTTTTGAAGTTAATGTTTTTGTTTTATTTTCTATCTCTGGATGAATAAACTTTTCTGTAGATATCTTGTGTAGATATGGAATTTGCTCTCTAATATTTTCTGCTAATTAATTTTTGCACATGCAATTTCTGATATGATTCTTATTAAAAGTTTAGGTTATTAAAAGTGTATTCGTGCAACCTTCATAATTATTTCAAACTTTTCGATATTTAAGTGCATTTATTTAGAAATGTGCGTTGGCACTATAGTTTAGATTTAGTTTAGTTTTACGTTTTAGACTGCAATAATACTACTTTGAAAAAATAAGTTTAGCTCACTCAAATTCAAGTTTTATATTTTCAGTATCTGAAAGCTGCAGTAGTCAAATTTAGTTCCAGTATCAGTTGACCACTCATACTTATTGCACTTTCAATTTTAGGTAAATATGGACATCTTGTACAATGATGTACGTACAGGAAATATACTTTCTATATATAACTAGGACTTCGGCAACCCAGGATTGACCAACTTCTCTGAACGTGCAAGGTTACGTTATAAGGATCACTAAACGAATTTTATGTTTTCAATTTAATGTAAAGTAATGGAGTCTACGACATCAAATTTAAGATAGGTTCATGCTCCGACGGAGAAACAGAGAAACTGAGAACAGGAACTTCCAGGGAACCCAAAGTTCCAGGGAAACTATGCCACCAGTCGAACCCACCCCAGCGTTTTTAGTACACAAACAGTAAGTCAAATTTGGCTAAAAATATTTTTTGAAAACTTTCTCTCAAATTTAGGCATAAAAAGACTTTGACCCGCGTAATAACGTATAAAGCATGAAAAAAAGCCTTAATTTGATGAAAAAAGCTTAAATACAAATACTTTTTGACCATTATTTAAATTTCTGAGGTCCAAATTTGGGGGGATTCGGGTAGGGGTACCCCCATAGATTTCCAAAATTTAATTCCCCCAGACCCAAAGTTTCCAGGGAAACTATGCCCTCCTCATATCCGAATAAAATCAGACCAAATTATTAAATAAAAGTTATTAAATCAAGTGGAAAGGAAACCATCCTAATAAATTATAAAAACAAGATAATGAGCATATCTCCTACAAAGAAAAACGCAAAAATCAAAAATTCTAACAGAAATAAAAACAGCAACATTCTGATCGGGTCCGATACGTAAAAACCCTGTCAACGAAAATCTCTGCTCGAATCCGATACGCCAGCAAAGTTGTCACCAATGTTTAACAAAGAAAAATTAACCTCTGATTCGATCCCTCACATAAATTCCTTATCGACTGAATAGCCCCCAGCTAACCTTTCTGTCACATGAATAGGTTGGGCCCATTGATTCTGGCCAATTCCACAAGTAAACTGTTTCTTCTTTAGATCATCCGTGCCATCCGTTGCTGGATTCATGAGGATTTGAAACTCTTGCATGGCACGCACCAGTTTCAGATTTTCAATGTCCTCAGCAATTACAGAACAGAACAGAACAAAACAGATTTTGCTCCAAGAAGTTAGTATAAACATACATGAAATCTTTTACTAAAGAAAGAACCGGTTCATTTAAGTGTAAGTTCATAATATCGTTACAAAGATAACTAATGGCAAACACCCTCGAGCGAGCCGGAGGAGGACCACACCTGATCACCTAGACCTAACATTCCGCCCCCTTAAAATGCAGTCAATTCAATATGATCAATTCGGTTAGAAAAAACACCAAAGGTCTCAGCACTCAGCAATTGTGGTAAGGATATTTGTCGACTGGCGCGTACAAACGTACCGCGCGTTTTTTGAGACAGTGTCACAACTTCCCCATCAGGAGTTGGCAGAACTAAAGTGAACATTTGGCATTCTCCTTGACAATCTGTTGCTGAACTCTAACAATTTCTCGTTCCAGAACCGCTACCACATGCAGAAACGTGCTTGGATCCAATTTTTCCAGTTGATTAATGTATTTGCTAAACTATGTATTTTTCTCAAAGTGGTATTATTGCAATCTGAACAGTAAAACTAAAATCACAATTTTGTATACATACGTACTTAACTTAACTAGTGCTTTGCCCAGTAAGACATTATGCTCTTTAATATCGATAAGTTTGCAAAGATACATATGGAGAAGGTTGCGCAAATACGGTGTACACTTTCTTAGGGTGCGCTTGTGCGAAACGGATATACATTGTGAACATATTGCGCAAATTTGCTGTACACTTTCTTACAGCGCGAACAAATTTAATTTTATAATTACGCCGGCCCGGCCGGGATAGCTGGCAAAATTCGACCCGGCCCGCCAAAAGAAAGTTTCCAAAATTATACTAACAATATTAATTCAAAGGCTCCAATGCATGATAGAAACGCGAAATTATGCTACGAAACGTTAGATTTTGTCCTAAAATAATTAGAATGAGTAACTGCGAAACTAACTTTAATGATTTCACAACATCTAGAGTCGATCCGGCTCGTTTCGGGCCTCTCCGGCCCTCAATTAAAAAATTTCTCGGCCCGGCACGCTAACCAATGGATGTCGGTCCGGCACGACCCGACGGGCCGACGCGCCGATAAACTCAGCTCTAGCATAAGTTATTGACACATTTTGAGCCTGGCCGAATTTGATGCAGTAGCGTTTTCTGGATAGTACCTAGGTACTGAGTACCAGCAAGAGTACATAATATAATACATAGGAGTATGACAGCAGGCATACTCTATGTATTATCAGATTGACACATCCTCTGCACGCTAACGGCTGACCCCCTCCCGCAATTTGGACCCCAGTGACCCCCCCGCAAATTGGTACCCAGTCGAAACGGGGGTACGCTCACTCGCTCTATGCTTGTGTGTTAAAGCTCGAAAACACAAGCAGTACGTGCGCGAATTTTGTGTCTGCTTCGAGCACACAAGTATAGCGCGCGAATTCTTTTGAAGTGAAGGGTCCAATTTGCGGGGGGGGGGGGTCAGCTGTTAGCGTGCAGAGGATGTGTCAAGCTTATAATACATAGAGTATGCCTGCTGTCATACTCTTATGTATTATGTACTCTTGGTACCAGAAAGCAAAACCAGTTCTAAGCTATATAGTAGTTGTGTTAAATTGATAGTTGTGTATGTGTTCCGTCACATCCTCGACTAGTACGAGTAGGGAAGGGGACTAGTGTTGATGACGATTTTTCTCCCAGCGAAATCCTGGGTATAAAATAGTGAGGGTAAAAGTAAGGAGGCTAGGTTCCCTTGAGGAGGAGATCTTCTTTCTCTCCAAGACGTCGCTCCCTTAACATTTTAGGTCATGCACTTTGAATTGGATAATTTACTTAATGCTGGTTAATATTTGTTATAATATGGTTTTATTGTTTGTTGTTATAGTTGTTTGTGATAACATGGTTAATATTTGCTGAGATCTAAATTTACTATTGAACAATTCATACATCCTCTAAGGTGTATGCGCTGTACCCATACATACGTAGCTTCAAGTTTTCCATTTAGCGAAGAGTTCTTTTAGTGGGTAATGAAATTCTACACTATGGAAAGTGTGAAATTCCATCTTGTGTTTGACTAGCAGCCAAGCAAGGGGAAATTTTAACAAGCTTTTATCTTCTGCCTTTTCATGACTGTTCGCTTCAGGCCTTAAATTAGGTAAATCAATGATGACAGCCAAAGGTATAGAACTTGATTTATTAACTTGCCTATTCTTGTTGCTTAGGAGTTTAGACTCACTAGCTCACCTTACACTAATTTACGTGTTAACGAACTCCCTTCTCCCCAGCTCGGCCCTTTGATTTTGCTCTGTGCCTGCGTACTTTTTTTGCAGAAGTTTACCTCTATCAGACAGAGCACAAATTATTAGTTCTGAGGTGCTGCATGGAGGGGGATATGTAGCCTTTCATTTGGAGTACTGTTTTTAGGCAACGTTTCCTCTTGTGTGCTGCTTTGACTTTTAAGCAAATTTGTAGATAACAAGAAATTAATCTTGCTTTAGCATTAACTATACACAAACCTAACGCTTATTGTACACATATTGACGTATTGACATAGAGTACACATAAATAAAGCAGCCCAGCCTAAAGGGATCTTGTTTCGGTCTCGAATGCCCTCCGCCACTCAAATTTTAAATCTTCTCCAATTGGGCTAAATTTCGGTGTAATTTTGCAAAATTTTCCTCTTGCCAAAAGCAATTTTTTCAGAGGGGAAGGAAAACCACAAATTTTTGTCAACGATTTTGCTTTGAAGTTATACAGAGGTCGAAGAACGCAACATTGAAATTTGGTTTCGTTTCAGCTATTTGTCACTTCGCAGAATAAGCTAACGTTGCAAATACAGGGGAAAGGGACATCACAAATTTTTGTCAACGATTTTGCTTTGAAGTTATACAGAGGTCGTAGAACGCAACATTGAAATTTGGTTTCGTTTCAGCTATATTTGTTGAATAAGCAAGCTAAATAAGCTAACGTTGCAAACTGAAAATTAAGACTTTGAAAACCCCTATACGCAACTTAAGGCACAGTCGGAGACAACACCTTCTTGGTTTCCTTCAGTCGCAAATTTAAACAAATCGAATTTAGCGAAACCCAAACATGTTGCGATATTTGAACTCAACAACTCAGCGTTGTCGAAAACGTAAAATACGAAATTTCAGCTGGAATGGCGAAGTTTAAGAATTGTGAGCGGTAGCTAAAGTGTAAGCGAGACATAGCCTGCAGGTTTTGAATCTAATGTTTTTAGTTATATTTATGTACGTCATTCAGCGCACGTTAATTAATTTTGTAGCACTTTCGGAAAATTATGTTACTCGGAAAATATATGTTTGTTGTTAATCAAGTGAATCAAAGGCACACGAATACTTCTGACGTAAATTCATGTTTTATTTAATAATGATTAAGATATCGAAACTGAGGTTATGGAATAATAATTATCAGTGAACGCTGAAAACATGATTAAAAGGTCTACAAAATCCCACTTCGGAATCAGACCATAAATTTCTGCTAGTGAGACCAAGTCTAGGCTTTCTTGAGTCTCTCCGTCAACCTTTTTAATGTCCAGAGAAGGCAATAGATATCTATTTATCAAGATAATTTTAAACAAGCCCAGTTGGGAATTTGAGTCAAACTTTAGAACTTTCCTTCCTGTATTCGTAACCAGTAATTTGGGATAACAAGTCCTCAAGTGGATCCTCTATTTCACCCTTTCGGATAAAATTGATGAGAGTTGTGGGAGTAGTTTTCCTAGAGGGAGTGTGAGAGGCTAAAATTGTGTCGCTGTCTATGTCAAGCATAAGCATTATTTTTGTCAGCTGTTACGAAATCGATCAAGTAGTGACTCCTGTGAAGTTTTAAGTAGAATTTAGCCCCTGCAAGACGTCAGTAAACAAATTCTTAGTTCTTGCCGTTTTCATAGAAATGTAGATTATAGCCTAAAATGTGCTTTAGCCTTTTTATTTTTTATAACAGCGTTCTGAAGTCTCAAATGTCAGCTCGATTTAAAAGTTGTTTTACAAGTTCTTCACGCTCCTCTTTGCTTCTAGAGGGAAACTCCTCAGTTATCTATTAATTGAGAATTCTGGCTGCCTTTCGTATGTTCTGCTTTCTTACTTGTGTTTTGTACTTGCAAGGCACTGCTACTACCACTACAGTATTGGCACTACAGTGTGGTTCTTCCTTGATGACCAATAATGGTACAGCATTTGCGGTGTACAAGTTTGCGGACTCAATTCCCAGTCACGAGCCACACTACAGCTACTTGCTTTGGTACAATCCCACCCACACGCGCACGTACCCTCCTGAGCGCCGGCCACAGAGCAGTGATACCAAGAGGTTATAATTCTTCCATATACTTAAGAAGATGTTTCCATGTTTCTTATATATAGTGCAATTTTGCACTCTTGATGATATATACCCACAAAGGTTTGATACTTTTTTAGGCAAGGTGAAAGAAACGTATGTAATATGGATATATACTTCACAAGGTTTTAAATACCAGGAGCAGCACACTCCACAACGAAGGCTACCATAAATTTAGTCTGGAGTTTGCGATACTAATATTCCTGTCTATATTAGAGAAATTTATTCTTTCCTTCTGAGATCATAAACACTCTTAGAGGCACCTTTTCAGTGAAAGAAAGTTTATTCGTTTTTCTTCTAATTACAGGAGTTTTGCTCCAATGGTTTTTGGCTCACAGACTGAGACAAATCCTGGTTGTGCTCTATTCTGCGTATATATATATATATATATAGGCTTAATATTCGTTAAACGTTTGCATTTAGAGGTTTTGCTAAGTATATTTACAAAATGTTTTATGTTCACTAATATAAATTGTTTCCTTACTTTGCTAAGAATAGCGGTGTCGAAGTACTAATGTGTTAATAAATGCGAGTAAACGTTACAGTAGCTGTGCGCTAGGCATTTACAGTATTTCAGTAGGATATTCTTAGTTGGGCCTGGTTTATAAATCCACACAGTTTTATTGGTTGACATACATTTGAATTAGCAAAAACCATATTCATTCTAAAGAGTTCGTCAAACTGCATAACTTTCTTCGATTTTTGACATTAAGAGAGATATGTATACAAGAAATAAAAATGCTCCTCTGGAGCATAAAAAAAGTAATATGGGTGATGGTGAGGTTGTAAAATCAAAAGAGGACTAGTCTTTAAAATGCTTAATATGGGGGCTAGGTTCAAAAATAGAAGAGGACTAGGTTGTGAGCGAATTAATATGGGCACAGCTTCGCCGAACAACCCATATTCGCGGTTTATAAACGTAGATCAGTATGCATATCCATCCAAGCTACATTTAGTTTATAGTGCATAAACAATCTCTATTTAGTTTATAGTGCATAAACAATCTCTACTGCTACGTATATATATATATATATATATATATGTATTCGAGCGTAACGGAACTTTTATTTTAGCAAACTTTTTCTTTGAGAAACTCTTTATACTAACCAGTGCATTTTATCCATTTATATCTCAAGAATAATTTTAGGACTCTGATCTTCTATTTCCTTCCGGCTTGAACGTCACCAAGCTTTAGCATGATATCCTTTAGATCTCATCTCGTTGCTTGCTGCAGTTCAACACGACCACATAATGATAATTCAAGTATATATTCCTAGCAAGTCTAACAGTGTATGCAAACAACTAAATATATTCAATGAGTATTCAACTTCTTAAATTTCTTATTACTGACTGACACTAATAGCTCTGTATGCGACAGAAGTTAAGACGAAGCGTGAAATCCCGCAGACGCCGTTCGGCGAAGCTGTGCCCATATTAATTCGCTCACAACCTAGTCCTCTTCTATTTTAAGACCTAGCCCCCATATTAAGCATTTTAAAGACTAGTCCTCTTTTGATTTTACAACCTCACCATCACCCATATTACTTTTTTTTTATGCTCCAGAGGAGCATTTTTATTTCTTGTCCTTCTGTCATTTTAAAGGATCCTTTCAACAATGCGGTAATGGATACAAGGAGCTTGAACAGTGCCGTAGGTAGAG
>JASAND010028268.1:0-11992 GCA_030248195.1 Trissonchulus latispiculum | reverse complement strand
CATCCCTATCTTTCTGTCCGATACTTGTCATAGTCTAACTAAATTTAAGGTATATATGGCTAGCCTAAAAACTGACTCAGGCAAACTACTACGTTCTCGCAGATTACCTATTCAACATTTTTACTCTAATGGTGACCGTTCTATATGTGACAAACGCTGAAGCGAAGCGTGCGCAAGCCCGCGAATATGGGTTGTTCGAGGACGCTGTGCCCATATTAGTTCGCCCACAACCTAGTCCTCCTTTTCTTTTTAGAACCTAGACCATATAAAGCGTTTTCAAGCTAGTCTCTTGATTTCGCAACCTCACCCCATCTACCCATATTACTTTTCGATGCTCCGGAGGAGCATTTTACTTTCTTGTCCTCTTAGCACTTTAAAGATTCTCTGACAATATTCCAATATTGTTAAACATTGGCCTTAAGATTAGCTCGTATGTCGAGGCCGAGGGAGAATTGGCAAGGGAAGGCCTCCATGAACGAACTTCCCCATCAAAAAAGTGGATCCCCATTTTGGTACAATGAGTTAAAGAGGCCGGGCATCCCTTACTTTTTATGGGTGGCATAATGACAAAAGTTGATCGCCTCGCCAAGGGCTTTCATTTGATACCAAAATTGACCAGTTTCGAAGACTATCATTTTTGAGCCCCACCGGACCCACTGGGGGTGGGCACCAGGCCCGCACCCAGGATTTTGAAAAGGGGGGTCCAAGACCAAATACAACAGGGGGGTCTGGGGGGCGGAGCCCCCCAGAAGTTGAAGAATTTTTGCATTTTTGCCCAAAAATCGTACATTGGATGTTTATTTCTTGCAAAAAGTAAATTATCGCATTTTTTAAATATAGCTGTTTTTGCTATAAAAATAGCAAAAATTTTCTATTTTGTCACCCCAAAAGTGGGGTCTAGACCCCTTGAACCCCCCCCCTGGGTGCGGGCCTGGTGGGCACCCACCCACAGGTCGGTGGGGCCACTTTTCGTGGGAGGTACAATGACAAAAGTTGTTCATCTCGCCAAGGGCTTTCATTTGATACCAAACTTGACCAGTATTGAAGACTTTCATTTTTGACCCCCACACCCCTGGGGGGGACCCACCTGGGGCCATTTTCGTGGATGGTGCACTGACGTTGTCGTCTCGCCAGGGCTTTATTTGATCCAAATTGCAGGATTTCTTTTTGCCCTTCCCATTATGTGGGGCCACTTTTTGTGGGTGGCATAATGACAAAAGTTGATCGCCTCGTCAAGGGCTTTCATTTGATACCAAACATGACCACCTTTGAAGACTTTCATTTTTGACTCACAGCGGACCCACTGGGGGTGGGGCCACTTTTTGTGGGTGGCATAATGACAAAAGTTCAAAATATTCAAAATAAAATAAACCAAACCGATCTAGCTGCTAGCCTGAGAAAAAAGTCCACCACAACCGAAGTGCCAAAATAGCGAAAGTCCGACTTTGGGGCCTTGGCACAGAGCCAAAATTGGCCAGGTGCCAAAATGACCAAAAAAGGTAGCATGGGGGGATACTGTCTACCAACATATAACAGTAGTATTGGACCAAAATGCCCACAACGTTCCAACACTTCGCTAGAAAATGCACTTCCGAAAGGCGTTATTCACCTAGAAAAAAAAGCAAACGCAAACTAACTGTTGCCAAGTGCACAAATTTGAAGTTTCGAATTCGAACAAAAAGTATGGCGCTACTTGTAGTACTACTCGAGTACTTTACGATGGTAACATTTAACATTTTTACCCCTCCCGAACCTCTAATTAGCTGGCTCCAGGCCAACACGGTCTCCAGGGGGCCGCGCAGACGCCTTTACACCCATATTATGTAGGGGCGCTATCGCGCCTACATAATTATACGCATATATGTGTATCGCAGTGATCGCCACTAGCCGATCCAGTTTGTGTGACGGGTGTGCGGGTCTGGTACGTGTGGTACTTGTGGGCTGGGGCGCGGAGCCCTCCAGAAGTTGAAGCAATATTTTGTTTTTAAGCAATAAAATCGGTGTTCAAATCGTTAATGCTATGCATTCCAAAGAGCCGCCGAAATTTTTGTTACTTGTAAAAATTTCTACTCATTTTTAGGTATATATATGGATATTTATATATATTTATACGAAAATTCGGGCGCACTTCAAACTTTTTCTTCAAATATATATGCGAAACTTCAATTTCCTTTGCACAGTTTGAGATATTTTCAGTTTGCGTTTGGGTTTTTTTTGCTTGAATAACGCCTTTCGGAAGTGCATTGTCTAGCGAAGTGTTGGAACGTTGTGGGCATTTTGGTCCAATACTACTGTTATGTGTTGGTAGACAGTATCCCCCCATGCTACCTTTTTTGGTTATTTTGGCACCTGGCCAATTTTGGCTCTGTGCCAAGGCCCCAAAGTCGGACTTTCGCTATTTTGGCACTTCGGTTGTGGTGGACTTTTTTCTCAGGCTAGCAGCTAGATCGGTTTGGTTTATTTTATTTTGAATATTTTGAACTTTTGTCATTATGCCACCCACAAAAAGTGGCCCCACCCCCAGTGGGTCCGCTGTGAGTCAAAAATGAAAGTCTTCAAAGGTGGTCATGTTTGGTATCAAATGAAAGCCCTTGACGAGGCGATCAACTTTTGTCATTATGCCACCCACAAAAAGTGGCCCCACCGACCTGTGGGTGGGTGCCCCACCCCCAGTGGGTCCGGTGTGGGTCAAAAATGAAAGTCTTCAATACTGGTCAAGTTTGGTATCAAATGAAAGCCCTTGGCGAGATGAACAACTTTTGTCATTGTACCTCCCACGAAAAGTGGCCCCACCGACCTGTGGGTGGGTGCCCACCAGGCCCGCACCCAGGGGGGGGGTTCAAGGGGTCTAGACCCCACTTTAGGGGTCACAAAATAGAAAATTTTTGCTATTTTTATAGCAAAAACAGCTATATTTAAAAAATGCGATAATTTACTTTTTGCAAGAAATAAACATCCAATGTACGAATTTTGGGCAAAAATGCAAAAATTCTTCAACTTCTGGGGGGTCCGCCCCCAAGACCCCCCTGTTGTATTTGGTCTTGGACCCCCCTTTTCAAAATCCTGGGTGCGGGCCTGGTGCCCACCCCCAGTGGGTACGGTGGGGCTCAAAAATGATAGTCTTCGAAACTGGTCAATTTTGGTATCAAATGAAAGCCCTTGGCGAGGCGATCAACTTTTGTCATTATGCCACCCATAAAAAGTGCGGGATGCCCGGCTCCTTCTTAACTCATTGTACCAAAATGGGGATCCACTTTTTTGATGGGGAAGTTCGTTCATGGAGGCCTTCCCTTGCCAATTCTCCCTCGGCCTCGACATACGAGCTAATCTTAAGGCCAATGTTTAACAATATTGGAATATTGTCAGAGAATCTTTAAAGTGCTAAGAGGACAAGAAAGTAAAATGCTCCTCCGGAGCATCGAAAAGTAATATGGGTGGATGAGGTGAGGTTGCGAAAGCAAGAGGACTAGCTTTGAAAACGCTTAATATGGGCTAGGTTCTAAAAGAAAGGAGGACTAGGTTGTGGGCGAACTAATATGGGCACAGCGTCGCCGAACAACCCATATTCGCGGGCTTGCACGCTTCGCTTCAGCGTTTGTCACATATAGAACGGTCAACATTAGAGTAAAAATGTTGAATAGGTAATCTGCGAGAACGTAGTAGTTTGCCTGGTCAGTTTTAGGCTAGCCATATATACCTTAAATTTAGTTAGACTATGACAAGTATCGGACAGAAAGATAGGGATGTGGCGGTAAAACCATTGGTTCATATCAATCCGGCAGGATTGCAGTCAATGACAATCGCTATGAAATTATTCTTTACGAAAATATGCTGTCCGTATAAATCATAAAATGAACACTAGTAAGCTTAGACTTTCTCGAAGGAAAAGTCTGACTATATATAATACATGGAAGTACGAATATTCGGATATAGATTACGTATATCATTTAATTTAGAAGCTGGAGCTGTAATTTAAAGTCTAGAAATCGATATAGATGAATGTATAATATTTACCCGCGAATATGGGTTGTTCGGCGACGCTGTGCCCATATTAGTTCGCCCACAACCTAGTCCTGGCTTTTTTTTTGTGGGGAGGGGGTGGGCCCCCCCACTTTTCGGTTCCCCCTCCACTTTTCGGAGCCCCCCAGTTTCGCCCCCCCCCCCCACTTCTCGGCAAGCTCCCACCCACTTTTTTGGGGGTCGCCCAAAAGTGCCAAAAAATAAGGTTTTTGAGGTCAAATTTTCAAAAATTTTCTCAATTGTTAGCTAATTTATGGACTTATAAGCTAATTTTAAGCTTAAAAACAGCGATTTTTTGCGTTTTTACCTTGAAAATGCTAATTTTTCGCTAAAAATTTCGGTATAATTTACCTTTGGGTCGCCCCCCCCCCACTTCCCCCTCCCTAGGGGGGGGCGAAGCCCCCCCCCCACTTTCAAAACCCTAAAAAAATGCCAGTAGTCCTCCTTTCTTTTAGAACCTAGCCCATATAAAGCGTTTTCAAAGCTAGTCCTCTTGATTTCGCAACCTCACCTCATCCACCCATATTACTTTTCGATGCTCCGGAGGAGCATTTTTCTTTCTTGTATAATATATTCTTCTGCACACGCGCACTTATGACTTCAAACTTAGTACATAGATACGTAATACAAATTATATACATAAGATTAACTTACACTCTCGGGCTTTCCAAGTGCGTCTGCTACAGCTTTACTAAGTTGCTTTATAAACTCCGGCTTAACATCGCTGCTGCTCACATTTGTGTTCAGAATTAAAGTCGGCATTATGGAATCAACGGCAATTCTGAAAACAATGAAATACCTATATACATAGGCGTAGATAAGGGGGGGGGCGCCCGGGCGGGCGCCGGGGCGGGCGCCCCCCCCCCCCGAAGCACCTTTGCCCCCCTGAAAATTTTGCCAGTGGAAAAATTTTTAAGCTCGCGCGCAGCGCGAGCTTAACATATTGCACCAGTTTTTGCTGGAAAAGTAGTCTGAAAAATAGGTTTCAACCATTAATTTTTCAAAAAATTCGCTCGCTCTGAGCCAAATAAAAGGCGACTTTGTGTGAAAGTTAGGTACTGGAAAAATAGGTTTAAAATGTAATATTTCTAAAAATTTTCTGCTGGGGGCAGCGCTCCCATATATACTTCCCGTTTGCTATGTTCTTACTCATATTGGTAACTACTACGACAACTTGATATTGGTTATTTCATTTTTCTAAAATAAATGTTTCTGTCTTTAGACTTGCAGATCTGGCACTTAATAAAGAAAGTGCTCTAAAGTCTCTTCAGGGAGTCTAGATATTAAAAATTCTGCAACTTCCGGAGGGCTCCGCCCCCAGACCCCCGCGGGTTCTATTTCTTCGAGACTTTTGGTTTCTCCACAGCGCTTCCATGCGTACAATGCTAGCTCTCATATTCATAGGCGTAGATAAGGGGGGGCGCCCGGGCGGGCGCCCCCCCGAAGCCCATTTGCCCCCCTGGAAATTTCGCTAGAGGAGAAATTTTTAAGCTCGCGCTCAGCGCGAGCTTAGCATATTGCGCCAGTTTCGTCGGGAAAAGTAGTCTGAAAAATAAGTTTTGACCCTTTAATTTTTCAAAAAATCGCTAGCTCGAAGCGAAACTAGAAGAAAATTTCGTGCGAAAGTTACTGGAAATATGGGTCTGAAACGTTATATTTCTAAAAATTTTCTACTGGGGACTGAGCCGCTAATAAGTCCCGCTTGTCTGCGTTCTTACTCATATTACGAATTGCTATTACAAGTATTATGCATTAGGTATATTGATTATTTCATTTCCCTGTAATAAAAGTTCCTGTCTTTGGTCTTGCAGATGTGGCAATTAAAAAAATTAACCTGTAATTTATTCCGTAAATGACTAAACTTATAGCTCATAGTTTAACAAAGAATGTGCTCTAAATTAATTCCTGAGTGAGTCTAAAATTGAAAAATTTTGCAACTTCTGGGGGGCTCCACATGTTATTCCTTAGCGACATTTGGGTTCGCCACAGCCCTTCCACGCCACGCGTACAAAATGCTAGCTCATATTATTTGCTGATCATGTCTAACATATATATCAAAAATTCTCAACTTCTGGGGATTCAAAAGCAATTCAGTTCATAAAAGTTTTAAGTTGAAAATTATCAACTTTTATTAAGCAGTTTTTTGGTGAAAACCGGAAATAAGTCAACTAATAATTAAGCCGTTTCTGGTGAAAATCTGAGAAAATTTCTCAAGTTTACTAATTAAGAATTATAGCTTCTGTAGCCGCTTTTGGTGAAAATATGAATAAATCAATTTTATTTTGAAAAGTGTTGAAAGTTACGACTGTGGGTCACGGTAAAAAATTGCTGAATTTCGGCGAGGGGGGTGGGGGGGCGTTTGGCCCCCCCACCCCCCCCCCCCCCCGACTTACCAAAGCGCCCACCCCGAAGCAAAGACCTATCTACGCCACTGCCTATATATAAGTACGTATATACGTATTATATATATATATACAAGTAACAAAAATGTTCCGCACCAAAGAGGATAATATGTGTGTGTGTGTGTGTGTGTGTTGGCCTTGTCTATCCTTTAAAGTCCGGTTGAAAAAGTAAAGACAAAGGTATCATACGCTATAGCAAGTTTGGGTGAGTGGCTCTATGGCAAAAGTTGCTCAGTTCGCTTAGTACTTTCATTTAACACCACATTTTGACCAGTTGAGTTTTCAACATTTTAATTTTTGACCCAAAACCTCCTAGGACCCCTCTGCCTGGGTTTATTTTAGGCAAAAATAAGTGGGGGGGACGCCCCCCACTAGTGGGGGGGAGGTCGAAAAGTGGGGGGGTAATAAAATGAGCCGAAAATGCTAAAAATGCAGTATAAATAGCCCGTTTTCCACATACACTGCTATAACTATGCTTAAAAGTGCTCAAAAATCAAGTTTTAGCACCAAAAAAGGCGATTTTTCATCAAAAATTTCCGGCGAAGCCGGAAAATTTTTGAAAATTTTGACCAAAAATCCTTAAAATTTGGCATTTTCTGGGCACCCTATAGTGAGTGGGGGGGAAGCCCAAAAAAGTGGGAGGGAACGAGTGGGGGGGAGGTGCTCGAGTGGGGGGGGGACCCGAAAAGTGGGGGGGCGCCCCCCCCCGCCCCCCCCCAGTAAAATAAACCCAGTCTGCTACCCCACCACAGCCTTCTACAGCCACTTTGCGCATGCTGTTCAATGACAAATGTTGCTCGCTCGCTTAGGGCTTCATTTTGTTACCAAAATTGACGACTTTTGAAAAATTTCATTTTTGACCCAAAACCAAATAAAAACCCAACCCCATACCGCACCACAGCACCATACGACTACTTTGGGCATGCGGTTCTATGACAAAAGCTGCTCAGTTCGTTTAGGGTTTTCATTTGATACCAAATTTGACCGCTTTTGAAAAATTTTATTTTTGACAACCTGACCCTAAGCGACGGAAACCTCCAAACGGCAGAGTGGACCAGCCCAGCCAGATGGGCAGGACAGACGACACCGGGAACGTGCTGGGGGCACCAAAAAATCTATATAGACAAAGTTTTGAGAGGCTAAATAGAGCCTAGTATGGACCTCTCCAGGAAGCGGTTGCGACTTGACCCTCCCGACGGCAAAGTAGAACCAGCCCATCAAATGGGTTGGTCGGACGGTAAAACTGACTGCGGAAATCAATTCTCCGTGCCAGTATATATACCTTTGTACAGATGAAAGTGTGAAAAATTTGAGCTTTCTAAGTTGAATATATAGAGAGAAATTTCGATTTTTTTCAAATTTTCGCCATTTTTGAGCGGCGAAATACAAAAAAGGATCAATATGGAAGGGTCGGACAGAAGAAAGAAGCCCGAATTTAAATTCCTGGGGCTCGTTGCTTACTTAGACAGCAACATCGTGTCCGATGTATCGCTGGTATCCAAACTTCATCTCAAGGTGTCATCGACAACCAAGCGCCATTAATTAGTGATTAGTTGATTAGTGTAGCAGTTTTTCGAAGAAAAATTTCGCTATGATCCACCGTTTTTGAAGTTTTTGATACCAGGTCGTAGCTACTGACGTGTTTGATCCAGAAAACATAAAATGTTTAATCTATCGTCTCTTACCCAATCACTCGAAAGAAACTCTGAACAAAATTCCAATTTTTTAGCATTTTACGCTATCATCACTTCAATTTAAATTGCAACAATTTAAAATTTTGAATTCATTACAACATTCAAAAAGCTTCAGAATGGCATATAAATTAGTGTCGTTCGTTACGCATGTCTGCCTTTAATTATATACGTATATATATATTCTTTCAAACTGCGACATTAATCAACTAATCACTTTTATGCAACGGGCCCCTGGCCATAGGTGTAACGGGGATTTGGGTTGGGGGCCCCCTCCACCGGAACTTTTTTTGGGGACCCTTTTTAGACTCCCCCACACCTTCCCCAAAAAATTTTTCAATTTTTATGCCAAAAATCGCATTTTCAGCCATTACTAGTGTCGAAAACTTGAAATCATGAAGTAATTTTAACATAAAACGGGAGTTTTAAACTCGAAAACTTGATTGCCAACATGTTTCTAAGTCCAAAATAAGGTCAATATTTAGTCATAAAGTCCATAAAACCGTTACAAACGTGTATTTCTCGCGCTAATGAACGTTAAGCCAAAAATTCGGACTTTTTTGAAAAATTTTGCAAAATTTACCCTAAAAATGCTTAATTTTTCGAGCCTTCGGCGAGAAATACACGTTTTGCGAGAAATACAGGTTTTGAAATGTATTATGGTTATGGACATTATAACTCAATATTGACCTTATTTTGGACTTGGAATCATGTTGGCAATCAAGTTGTTGAGCTTAAAACCACTATCTAATGAAACGGTGTGGGGTGGGCGGGCAAAAATCTGGGATTCGGGCGCGGGGGGTTCGGCTCGAGAAGGGAGGGGGAGCGTACTCAAAAATAGACAAAAACCTCCAAAATTTGCGATTTTTTGCCAAACATATGAAGGGGCAGCAAAAGTTGAAAATGTGGTGGGGGGCCGCCAAAATTTGTCGTTTTTCTAGGAAGGTCTCGTCGAAATCGATTATCCGTGGCATGATAATTTTCCAACTGCGTTCCCGTGCGTTGTTATTATATAAAGTGCATTTTTCGCAAAAACATGACCAAATTTTTCCAGCGATTGTGGAGCATTTACTCTAGAGGGTTGTCACTTAGCAGACGTGTTTTACACAAGAATATTCCAGGATCCTGTTTTAGTTGGCCGGTTGCTGCTTTCTAGCTAAAGTGGTCGCTTGCCAATGTTGAGAAAATTAGGCAAAATCCAGGTTGCGCATACATTTTAGCGAATTTCTTACAACGAAGAGCGGTTTCATCATAACTAAAAAAGGGTCCCCAGCTATTTGATAGTGGAATCGAATGATGTGGCCGATGCCTCACGAAAAAATTTACTTTGGTCTGCAAAAAATCTGGAAAATTAAATTACTTTGTGCCGCCATAGCGACTAATGGGAAAAGATAGTGAGATAATAGATATAGAAAAGATAATATTTTCAGCTAATAATTTTGGATGCTTCAGATAATTTTTGAAGGGGGGGGGGGGAAATGTTCGAGAAAAATGAAGAAAAAGATTGCGATTTTGCTAAAAAAACGCTATTTACAACCGAAAATTTTCAATAAAAGAACCGATTTGGTCATTTTCTTCCTAACAGCCAAAATTTCGAAAATTTTGAGGGTGGGGTCCCCATAGGTGAGATTTGGTGGGGCCGGCTCCCCCACATTTTTGGGGAGGGGTCCTCTGGAAACCATAGGTGTACCTGGGGGGGGGGGGGGTGGGGGGGGTACCCCGCCCCCCAAAAGGAAAAGTGCAGACCCCACCCTCGAAATTTTGGAGGCAGACCCCACCCCTAAATGGTCAAATCCCAGACCCCACCCACCCAAATTTGCCAGACCCCACCCTCAAAATTTTGAAAATTTTGCCTCAAAATTAGTTAAAATTCTAAATTTTTTGGAAAAATTACAAATTTTTGCAAAAAAGCCAAGTGTTTTTGAACAAATGAGCAAAAATGAAGAAACATTGTTGATTTTTAGTTAGAAATAACGCTTTTTTAGCAAATTTGCGAATTTTTTCTGAATTTTTGACCAAAAAATTGTTTTACCCCCCCCCCCCCAAATTCGATATTTCCAGACCCCACCCCACCTCAAAACGGCTGACCCCACCCACCCTAATTTCGGCTACCCCCTCCCCCAACGTTTTCTCAAGGTACACCTATGCTGGAAACACTCCCAACCTTCCCCCAAAAAATTTCATTTTTTATGCCAAAATTGCATTTTCAGCTGTTACTAATGATAAAACACAGATTAAGGTAATTTTAACCAAGGTATGGATCCCAAAAAATTTGAGGAGGGGGTCAGGGGGGGGTAAACTTGGAAGGTTGCTGGTCGACCTATGAAATGTGATGGGGGTACATACCCCCCCCAACCCCCCCCAAGAATTCGGACCTCAGAAATTTCGAAAAATGGCCAAAAAATGCAAACTTTTCTATAATTTACCCATTTTTGTTCAAAATAAGGCTTGCTCTTAACGTTTTAGGGAGGCGTTTCTGCGCCGTTTTAAAGCCATTTTAAGCCAAAATTTGAGAAAAAATTTTCAAAAATGACCATGTTTAAGCCGAAATTAGCTTTCTTTTTGGGTCCAGAAATCGTTGGGGGGGTAGCCGAAAGTTGGGGGTCTGGGGGAGGACAAGATAAAAAATCAGGGGGGGGGGTAAAGTTGGTCGAAAATTTTAGGAGGATTCTCCCCTCTCCATAGGTGTGTTAGGGGGGACCCCCCCAACCAAAATGACAAATTTTGGCGACCCCCCCAGATTTTCAGATTTTTGCTACCCCCCCCCAGATTTTTGGCCAAAAAGTGGCCAAAACTGGCATAAAATCGAAAATTTAGGGGGGGTCCCCCCACCCTCCGTCGGACCCCCCCAGATTTTTTGCCCAGCCCCCAGCCACACCTATGCCCCTCCCAAAGGAAACTATGATGCCTGCCCCGCCCATAGGTGTGGCTGGGCAAAAAATCTGGGGGGGGGGTTCCCGACGGGGGTGGAGGACCCCCCTAAATTTTCGATTTTATGCCATTGGCCACTTTTTGGCCAAAAATCTGAGGGGGGAGCAAAAATCTGGAAATCTGGGGGGGGGTCGCCAAAATTTGTCATTTTGGTGGGCGGGTTCCGCCCCCTCTAACACCATAGGTGTACCTGGGGGGGGGGGTAAGGGGGGGACCCCTCCCCCCAAATGGAAAAGTGCCGACCCCACCCTCAAAATTTTGGAGGCAGACCCCACCCCCAAATGGCCAAATCCCAGACCCCACCCCAGTGGCGGATCCAGGGGGGGCCCCCCTTTGCGATTTGGGCCCCCTCCTTTGACATTCCGGGCCCCCCTAGAAAATTTTTTCAGATGTTTATAATGCATATTTCGAGTGAAAATTAAGCATAATTTTAATAAATTTCACAAATTATTAAAAAATTTCGCCTGCGGCGCACTTATGCTTCTGTGCTGCTTTATTACGTACGTACTTAGTTCTGTGACAGAACTTGTCTCTTAAAGTGTCTTCTATTTCGTTTCCTTTCCTGTTTTGTAAGTATATATATAATTAATTGTACTCAACGCCTTCAGTTTATTTTATGACTATATACCGGCTTATATATATATATTTACAAATTTTATTTTGCTTTCGTAACGTATATATATATATATATATATACATACATATATATATATATACAAGTAGGAAAAATGCTCCTTGCAGTCGCATGTAAAATGCAATATATATGAGCTATGAGGGTCAACATTTAAATGTGTCAAGGACAAGATTTAAAACGTCTAATATGAGCCAGCATCTAAATCGGTAAAGGACAAGATGTAACTGGCTAATATGAGCCGCTACGTTTCTCTTGGGCTCATATTGACGCTCGCTGCCGTGGTTTCAACGGCTTAACATCACGACATCATACCA